>JBBYHO010534454.1:0-15960 GCA_038382025.1 Adansonia gregorii | reverse complement strand
CTTGAAAATATTTAAACACAAGCTAATTAAGCTTAAGTTTTAGTTATATCAAAACTAAGATTAATTCAAAGCTAATAGCTAACAAGTAACAATGGCTTCACAAGCTCATTCACACAATCCCAAAGTAGTTTGGGATGATAGAATAGCCTATTAACCAAGTCACTAGCAAGAGGTATTAAAACTCAAGATTAAGGTACAAAAACTTCAAAACAAATAAAAAAGATATTTTCTTTTGAAAATTAGAATATTTAACCTCATTTTACTATGAATCTAGATAAAGAGAGCTTGTTTTTGTCTCCAAGATTGGAGGACTAATTAATGAAAACATTAAATCCATGTTAATCTCCATATATTAAAGGTAACATAAACCTAACTTGGAGGTTTTCTTGGAAAATAGATTTTTGGCAAGCATCATGGCATATTTTAACAAACATATGATAAAGTAAACATATAGAAGCATCAAACATGAGTAAACATCCAAAACAGCAAGGTCACATTCAATCAATCAAAAACATGCTAGAAATACATCAAAATGCATGGTCATATTCATAGTATCCCAAGATGAACATCTAAACATCAAATGAGTAAGTGAACATGAGTGAAACATAAAAACAAATGCATAAACAGGGTTGTTTTGATGGAAAGATGAAACGTGGCATTTTTTATCATTCAAATATCATCAAGACATCAAGAACATCACCAATATCCTAGAACTACCATAACTAAGGCCACAATAATGCATAAGAGTCTTAACAAGGTCATGGTAATATGGATGGCTCACTAAGATGATGCAAATGATGAAAAATAAAAAAATAACTAAAGAAGGATGGAAAATATAAAAAAAAATTTAGAGTTTAGCCTTTCTTTTTAAGCAGAAAATAACTTAGCTTTAAGCTTACTTTTTTCCTTCTCTTTGCTATTGATTAGCAAGAAAAGAATGAAGAAAAGAACCTTTTTGGTTATTGTATCACTAGAGGGGAGTTTAGAAGGTGAAATGAAGAAAATGAGAAGTTTTAAAAGGGTTTCAGGAGGGGTGAAGGCGAAGCTACGGGAATCGTGAAAAAAAGATTGTTTGGAGGCTAAGACAATAGTGTTGTATCTCTTTTTTGCTGAGTATGGAAATTATGTTATATTGGAACACATTTCAACCATCAAAATAACCTAGCAAAAAGTGCAATTTGGAAATCTTTGGTGTACAACATGGTAAATGATTCTAGCAAAGTGCAAGCTTTCAACATTTGATTAGTTAATCTTAATTTTTATAGACAAAAAGAGCCATGCATGAGCTAATCAAATGAGTAATCTCACCTCTGCCTTTCATTAAATCAATTTTCTCATGAAATGCCTATCTGCCAACCTTAATGGACCTCTCTAAAATGTTTCAATCCAATGTTTAAAGCCCAAAAATGAAATCCGCATGATTTGCTTGAAATTATGTCTGATATTGAATAACTTTTGAGGCCAAAGTCATGACCAAATTATAGTTTTGATGCAAGAGAATAAGAAGTAGAAAATGGCTTGAATCAAACCAAAATAGCCTTAAGTATCGATAAAATGAGTTTTGTATCAATAGATATAGGCAAAAAACCTAGAATGTATCAATAGTTTGAACATGGTATCGATATAAAGCATGTTGTATTGATATCATCACCCTTGTATTAATACTTGTTGGCCAGAAATTGCTTTTTGTTATAACATAAGCCTGTATCAATACATTAGCCCATGTATCGATACAACACTCTAGATATCAATACATTACCCTTTTGTATTAATACGAATAGCAAAATTTTAAAAGTCTGATAACGTGGGGTCTCGTATTGACACATAAAGTTATTTATCGATATCTATGGATTTTTATACCTTTGATTCTTCAAACACCTCACTTTTAGCCAAAAATGATGGGGAACTGATCCATGCTCCTACGAATGCCCCCAATGATGTCTCAAATGATAACCTTTGATGCCTTAGATGTTAGCCCTAACAAAATACGTTGTATATAGATAGGAATCCTTATTCCTGGTGAAGTCTGACCTCAAGCAATAATAGCATCTAAATATTTACAAAATAACATAGATTGGCAATGGAAACATTAAATAAGGAAATAGCTAAACTTCCCTGTGGATCTTTAAGAGAGGAGTTAATGTATAGTATGTACATTTAAATTTAACAAAATTTATCAGACATTAGATTAAAAGCTACCTAACTCTCAGATCTTGTAATCTAAAGTGAAATCCTATCCTAAGAAAACTTAAAAGTAGGTGGCTTGGTGTCTGATCATATCTTCGAGGTCACAAATAACACACTTGTCTCACCTTCAACAATAATCCATATGGATGATAATGGCGACATTCTTAAGGATCAGCGACTCTCCAGTGCTAGCCAAAAGGCTCAAAGAGTCTCAACCAAAAGATGATGTTGGACTGCTTTTAAGATTGTGATTACACTAAAGAGAAGGGAAGAATAGCACCATATGGAAGTTTGATGATAGCGACAAGGTGGATTTTTTTCTACTTTGGGGCAATGGCTAATGAGAAAACAAGAGAGAACAATTTTTTCTTAAATAATAAAATCACTTCAAAAATGTTTTCCCAGTTACCATCACTCTTAACCATCCTTTACCCTAATTTTTTTAGCCTAATTTAATCTTTCCTAAAAAAAAGAGTTTTAATAAATTTTAAAAATTACTTGTATAGGTGAAACTCTATCACTTCAACTAATTCAAATTTGATTAATCACTCATTGCCTTAATATTATGGCTGAATGAAGCACATCTTATGGGCATCGAGGGTTTTGGCCAAGCATTATGTATGTGACCAAAAATCCATCTAGGTGCATTATAGGTAAGTTAGCTAAGTTAGGTTTCTTGTAAAGTTTTAATTAACAAATTAAACTCTTTATAAATTAAAATTTTGATTTATCTCATTAATCATCGCATAATTAAAATAAGATAAAGAACTAAAATCTTATTTAGCTAAATTAAATTAAAACAATTTTAATTTAAAAATAATTTTATTAATCTTTATAATATAAATAATTAATATTTTGAAAAGATAATCTAAGGATTTCAGCCAATGCATTATCCATCATGTAATTTCTTAAGTTAGACATTATCCATCTAGACATACTATGTCTCAATTTAGAGATTATCCAGATAAAACAATCTTATCTACTATGTCTTTTTAAGATAACACAAATTTTGATTTCATAAAATCTAATTCTTTTTTGTCTTAAATCAATTCTTAATTGGACATTTCAAGTCCTCTGTTTAATCGTCTTTTATTTAATTAAGTCAAGCCTAATTAAATCTCGATTTATATCTAACAATATCATTCTATTGTATATGGCCTATTAGGTGCCTAACATGTTGGCAATGAGCATAATTAATCTAATTAATCATGCTTATAGATCAAAAGCAGGATCTAGGAACTCATCATGACCACCCAAATATTGAAAAGTCAAAGTACCTCATTGAACCTTTCACCTTATATCCCCGAATGAGCATGAGCATGATACTATGTCAACTCATGTTTAAATCCATGTTTGATCTTGCAACTCAAGTTTAACAATCATGGATCTATGAAGAATGTTTTCTCATAAATCATTATGCTTTGGCTAAAGAGTTTAATCCGATTAACCATAGTCAAGATTATTCAAGATATGTCTCCAATGTCACTCAGAGTGGCAAGTCCTCTCTAAATCAATTATCTATCTATCATATGGATCATTTCATACCTAACGTACCCTTGTCTAGTATCCATCCATTTCGGACCTGTTTGTATTAAATCTAAGTATGACATTCCTTATATGAGATAACTTGGTATCTTAAGTTTGAGAACTATTTGCATGACTGTCACATGAGAACATATTCCATAAACATTTGAGTAACTAATATCAAATGGAATTCTCATACGAGCCATGTTAAATGACCTTGTTTCCATAAAACAAGCACCCATATACTATCCCTAAGTATCCTATATACTTTAACTTCTATGAGATCAAAGTGTTACATGCATCCAGCACATGGTGGTTTAGAATATACCAGTCTTTTTGCATTGTAAATGCTTTGTCTTAATAATATAATACCTAGGAACATTTTTCGAAGCATGCCTTTGGTGCAAAGAATCTCATCATCATAGCTCATAACTATCTTGGTAAAGCCTTTATGTTTCAAGGACTTCATCTAACTAGTGTCTGAATGATAGTCAATCACATCACGAACATGAAGGAAAACATTTTTCACTTAAAATAGTAACATGTATATAGTTAATCAAACAGAAACAATTTCTAAAATTTTCAACACAAGAAACGGATCAAAATAATATTGAAATCAAAAAGTTTTTCAATTTGTAACAAAAAAACACTAGATCAATCTAAACAATTAAAGAAATTATTAGTTAAAATCAAAGTTAAAAATGTGATAAATAAACAATATTGATACTCTCTAAACCAGATCATCTTGCATGTTTTTAATTGATCTTTTAAACCAAAAACGTATATAACAAATCATGAATTCTCATACCTTAGCCTAGATATGGTGCAAAACCATTGGAAAAGTTCCATGACCATTAGTTCTTGTACACCAAGCTTAGTTGTTGCAAACGAAAGTTATCTAAGTGTCTAGCCTTTAACGGTAATTCACACATGTAACTCGAAAAACCTTTAAAAAAGAGAAACTTTGTTTTGCTAGGAGTCATGCTTGTAGCTTAGATTTCAAGAACCTTCGCTTAGCCTTTGATCTGTCTTGATTTTTAATCAAAACAATTAAAGAAAACTAATTTTCTTAAAAAAGGGTGAAAATGCAAATCCCTTAGAGAAATAAGGGATAATGCAATGCCTTCCTTTGGAAAGCCCAAATAGCACAAATAATTTGTATTCTAGTACGTAATGGATGGCAATATATGGTTTGTATACCTAGGAATAGTGTTGCCAATTTTTGGTCAATTTGCACTTTATTACCTGGCCTACTTAAACTATTTAAATTGGGCCTAAGTAATTTTTATTTTATTACATAAATGCGCCTAGTATCATTTTAATTTCTCTAATCACCCTTATGTATGTGATAGATTAGGCTTCCATTGTATTGGCAATAAATATAAATTATCTAATTAAAAGTATTTATGCTTATAGACCAAGATTAGCATCTAGCAATGCATCATGGCCACCCAACATACAGGGATTGTCAAAATAGTTTTAACAAGTACTTCAGTGTTTAGTAACTCTATGTAATTCAATCATTTCATCATATATCTCAGAGAAAGCAAAAGCGTGGGTCAGGTATAGGAAGTCTCACATAGATAACTAAGTAGATTACAAAAATTTATAATTAAATTACATAAGTAACAGTGGAAACAAAAGAAATAGATAATACTAAGATTTCTTAAATTGGATCATCTTACATGGTTTTTGATTGATCTTTAAAATAAAAAACTTAAGAAAAGATTCAAGATTTATCATACCTCAGCCTAGAGATGTATAAGATTAATTCCATGATAATAATAACTTGTCGTAAAGCAAAGTTGTCCAAGTATCCAGCCTCTAATAATTATGCACACAAGTGATCCATAAAACCTTCAAAAGGAAAAGACTTGTTTGATAATACTAAGACTCCCTAAACTGGATTTTCTTGCATGGTTTTCTATTGATCTTTAAAATCAAAAACTCAAAGAAAGATTCAAGATTTATCATACCTTAGCCTAGAGATGTCTGAGATTAACTCCATACCACAATGACTTGTTGTAAACCAAAGTTGTCCAAGTGTTTAGCCTCTAACGATTGCCCACACAGGTAATCCCAAAAACCATAAAAAAGAAAAGACTTATTTGCCAATAGACGTGCTATAGCTTAGATTTCACAAATCCTCTTTTTTTTTTAGTCTCCCTTGATTCAATAATCAAAACTAGAAGAAAAAAATTGAACAACAAGCCTTAGAAAAACTAGGCAAATCGTAATCCTTCTACATAAAGAGTCTAAATAGAGTTTGAATAGTGCAAAAATGATTTATTATCCCTTATGTTGGATGGCAATACTAGGTTAAATACTTAGGGATAACTGTTTCCAACTTTTAGCCCTTTTTGTATTTTAGTCCTTGGCCCACTTGGACTAGTACAAATTGAGCCTAAGTAACTTTTACTTGTATTAGGTATATAAGCCTAGCCTTATTATAATTTTTGCTAATCACTCTTATAGGTGTGACCTATTAGGCCCTCATTTTATTGGCAATAAATACAAATTACCCAATTAAGAATATTTATATTTATAGACCAACTTTGTCATCTAGCAATGCCTTATAGCCACCAACATGCAAAGAGTGCCAATATGGTTTTTTACAAGCCTTAAAGTGCACAATATCTTAGTGTAATTTAATCATTTCATCATATATCCTAGAAATAGCAAGAGCATGGTTTAGTTTCTACTTTTAGTGCTTTCCATATTAGCATGCAACCCTTATGTGTTAACTTCATGATCAGCATTGCCTTGGCTAAAGACTTTGAGTTAATAAAGGCTATGTACATGTGAAATATGTCCTTTTAAATCACTTGGGTTAATGAATCCTCTCTAGACCACTCATGCACCTTTAGTATGCTTCATGTCATGCCCAAAACCATCCTACCATAAGCATCCATCTATTATGGACCCGTTCATGATGATTTATCAATATAAGACGTTATATACAAGATTACCTATGGTCACAAGTGTAAGTATCACTTATACTACTAACAATGATAGTATTTCCATAGATACTTGAATTAAATAAAAACGGAACTCTTATAGTGAGTCAAGTTTACTGTACTGGTCTCACTTAACAAGTACCGGTATGTTACCTCGAGTATCTTTATACTTCAACTTATGAGATAGTTGCATATGTCAAATGCATGGTGGCTTAACTTATGATACCTAGAAGTTGGTGCTTAAATATGTATAACATATGATACCCAAGTATCTCTATACTTTTACTTCTCTTGGTATATGATACTTAAAAGTTTGTGCTTAAATATGTATGACATATTGCAAGGCCTAAATGCCAAGAGCAGTGAAGATGGGACCATAGGTAATGTCAACCTTGTTGATGTCGATTAAAGCTTGCCTTCTTGATTAATGTTTTTGAAATATAATCTTGATTTATTCGTAAACACAAGATGTTTATTTTGGTATTTACATTGAGAATGATTGCTTGGCATTCAATGCCCAACATAGATTTAGTCCTCATGGAATAAATCATTAATCATAAGATTTGTTCTATGTTATGGTCACATTATTCTTAAATATACAACTTGAAATAGTAGTGAGAATACTAAATGGCCTATAATTTATAGGATTCAAAAATAGTATTTAAATCCAATTCCCTTTAAATTTACATATATAGGATTTAGTAGTAGGCATTTACGATTCTTTAAAAATTAAAAATCATAATTTGACTTAGTGATAAATAGCCATGATCTTAAACAAGCAATTACTAATGCTGATACTAATTCTTTAAAAGTTGTAGATATGCTTAATAATTATCAAATAACATACTATGGATAAAGAAATATCTCTTTAATGTTAATAAAATATAATGTTTCTTTATATGAAATTACTAAATACTAATGCTATACAAGCTACAACGATTGGCTTGCAGGGCTTAAACTAACATCTACGTCTATTTTTAACCCTTTTCATATTTAGTTTGCAATCCTTATGTGTTAACTCCATAATTAATATTGCTTTGGCAAGAACTTTAAGTTAACATGGATAAGGTACCTGTGAGATATGTCTCCTCATATCACTTGAGGTGATGAATACTTCTGGACCACTCATATGCCATACTCAAAACCACTTTTCCAAAGGCATCCATCTATTATGGACCTTTTCATAATGATCTTCAAGTATGAGACTAAACATACAAGATGATTTGTGTCACAAGTCAACAAACCACTTGCATTTTGAACACCATTACTAACACATGGGAGTATTTGCATGGATTTGAGTAAAATAACAAAAGAAACTCTCATAGCGAGTCATGTTTAATTAACTTATTCTATTTAACAAGCACTTATATGCTATCCCTAAGTGTCTCTATACTTTAATTTTTGGGATCAAAGTTGCATGCATCAATACATGAAGGCTTAAAATATGCTAATATTTGTGTACATCGATGCCTTGTCTTAACAATAGGATGATCAAGAATATTTTTAGAAACACGGCTTTGATTTATAACGATCTTATGTTGTAACTCATTATGATATCGCTACAAGGCTAATGTGTTTCTTAGGCTTTATCTACATAAGATGTTCAATGTAATTATTAAATAATTTTGGGTTAATGGGCAAATTTGATATTATATTATAGGTGGGTATTGAAGTTTGTCACTATATTTTAATTGATATTTGCCATTATACTTTTAGATTAAGTACAAACTTACCACCATAGTTCAACTAAATATTGAATTTTGCCACTTTGTTTTTTACTTGATTGAATTTTGCCACTAAATTTTTATTTTTAATTGAATTGTCACTTAACTTTCTATGAATGATTTTAAGACAAAATTTAGTAAAAACAATTCCCTTTAAATATTTTATTTTAATAATCAAAGTTTAAAAATTAATTAATAAAAGATGACAAAAAATAAGTTTTAGATTTTTATAAAATAAAAATTATATGATAATTTTTTAATTTTTATAAATTAATTTTGTCTTGATTTTTTTAAATAAATTTTAGTGACAATGTTAAATCAAAGATTTAAATTTAGTAGTAAAATTCAATCAAATAATAGTGTAGTAGTAAATTCGCCCTAGTCTTACAATTACAATGGCAAATATCAATCATAGTAAAATATAGTGGCAAATTTCAATAGTCACCTATAGTGGTAAATGTTCCTATTAACCTAATAATTTTTTATGGATAAAGAAACACCTCATTAACATTAATAAAATCTAATGTTTGTTTAAATGAAATCACTAAATGCTAATGCATTACAAGGTAAAGCGATTGGCTTACAGGGCTTACACTAACAAATTACACCTACAAGTTCCTGCAATAAAGCATCTATAAATCGAATTAAGAATAAGGCAGAAAGAAAGAGAACAATGTTTTGCATAATTAAATTGCAACAATGAAATATACATAGTACTTTTGGAAAAATGAAACCATTATATAAATTCAATTTAAGCAATTAAAAATTACCTTCACCACTAAAATCCAATAGAAGAAAGCAGCTCACAAAAGCTATGACCATCGAAACAAATGAAAAGCTATAAAATCACAATGTAAGAATAAACAGTTGAATATAGATATTAAAAACGTTATCAAAAGAATTATTATGTAATAAACAACTATATTAAGATACCAAGAAATCATACATTAATATATATCTTTGAAAGTCACCTCCATCACAATAACTCAAATAAAAAAAAAAAGTTAGCACACAAAAGCAAAGTTCTAAATTATAATGTAAGAATAAGAACAAAAACATTAAGGATATTCCCAAACGAACATAAGATCACCAATAACTATATTAGAATAGCAAAAATAACAAAATACAAATATTAACCAAAATGTTAAACAAAAAATAAAAAAAGTACATATATCAATATGTAATATAATCTATTAGACAAAAATGAAGATACAATCAAAATATAGATATGCTATTAAAAGAGCAATCAAATCTAATAATCTTATAGGTAAAGAAATAATCAACACAAAGAGGAAGATTGTTAAATGAGATCTAGAGATATTACATCAACTTTAGTCCATTCTTCGATCACTTCAAAAGTTTAAACATGCAGTAAGGCTCAGACTCCAAAATTCAGGAGTTCCAAGAACTCATAACCTAAATAGGGCTTGCCATCTAATCCTTAACCCAAAGGCTTTTCAAAACCAAAACATGGAACTTTCAATTTAGGATTTCTTCTTCCCCGGACTCGACTTTATTTTCTTTATAATTTTTACAAGCCTTATATTTCTAATTCCTTTTAAATCAAACCAATCAATATTCCCAAAATCCAAAAGAAACCTAAATAGGCATGTGTATGATATTGACAAGCACAGAAATAGAAAAATAAATAAATCTCAAAAAATAATTACATAAAACTAATGGTAAATTTCTTCTTTCTGTAAATGACTAATAATAAATTCTTAAACAATAGAAAATCTAAGAAAAGGGAAAGAACCTGATAGAACCAAAATGAAGAAGAACGCATGGGATTTGTTTCACCCACCAGTTTTCCCAATCTTCTTTTGCATTTTTTTTTATTGAAAAATAAAGATAAATTCAAGTAAAAAAAATAGAGAGAGCCTAAGGGAGTATCTGCTTAAAAAAATAAAACGATTAAAAAATTTAGATTGAGTTTAAGAAAAAGAGACGATGGCTTTCAGTTTCTATTTTGAGTTTTTTAGGAAAACAAACGTGAACTTTTGATGTGAGCTTTGATCATGCCAACCCTTTGGAATACCGAAAAACTTCTTCAACTGTTCTAACAAATTTAACTCAAAAAATAAACTACCAGTCATCGTTGTCTGATAAGATGCAAGTGGGTAATTGAACATATGGAAAGCAGGCAAAGAATTGAGAGGAAAAAGATAAGGAAAGTCGAATTAAAGAAAAAGGAGATGAGGAGCTGAAGAAGACTAACAGAAATGATCGTTCCTTTCTTTTTGGTTTATCTAGACAACCAAAATGACACAGTTTCGGCAATAAAACAAAAAAAGACAAAAGGACAAAATCGTTCTAATTTTAAATATATTACTTGGTCTCTCCGGACTCGCAAATAATAGCACGTAGATGTAGATCTGAATGCTTACTTATGTTTTCTAAGCCAGCAGAACCTGAGTCCTAAAATATTTTTTATCCTGCTAGCAACCCTAACAGTTGATCTTTCTTCTGCAATTGCAGCAATCCTGAGTTTGGGACGTTTCCTTCGATAGCCTAAGTCTCCTGCACTTGTTTGGGATCGGCAATCCAAAGTCCTAATTTCCTTTATTTCTGTGGCAGCGCCAGAATTCGTTGAAAACTCCAACACACTTCTTTTGTCAACATCAAAAGAAATCTTTTCACCTCAATGGACTCCTTCCGCTAAAAAACCCTTTCTATCATGACTCTCCATCACCTCTCATCATAAACTGACATCTTCATGATTGTTTCCAAATTTGTTTGCAAGTTCTTTGTATTTCGCTTATTCCAAAGCTCAATGAAAAGTAGGCAAACCAAAATATAAGCATCAAATTTGACACTCTAATGTGAACTCAGATTATCCAAAAGAAAATATTAAACATGTCTTATCCGATACAATGAGCCGAGGCAAGTTTCTTTTGCAATCAATGTCTGTTATATGCATTTCATAACCTTGATTATTCTTGTTAAATGTATCCTATCTTTTTTTTTTTCTTGTTGCAAATACGGAATGTATAAAATTTGTGTCTGTTTCTGCAGCTTGCTCAGCTTTTTGATACTTCGGTTGTCTTAACAGGTGACTAACTCCTCTTAAGATAAAATTTAAAATCTGTTATGTGATTTTTCATATTTGTCGGTTAGTTTCTCTAATTCAGTGTTAAGAACAACATTTAGCCATTTCCATTTCTATATATGTGAATGGAATTAGGGGAGATTAATATTGAGAAATCAAAGGAAAAATATTTTGAACCTTGCAATTGTTACATTAGAAGATTGAAACTGGAAAGCAGAACCATGTTCATTTTTCACACAATCCGACACGTAATTTTCAAGACAACTTGCAAATCTTAGTATTTGAGATGGACAGTGATCCTCAGCGATGTCTCAGCACCATCAGTGACATGTTGACCAGCTGGTATAAGTGGTCGAACCTCAGCAAGACCAAAAGCATTCTTGAACTTTCCTGTTCCACCAGTCACTGATACATGTGACGTGGTGCTTCCAATTTTGTACACTCCGTAGAAGTTGAGGTTGTCGTTGTATTCGCCGCCTTCAATCATGGCTGTGAATGCCATCATTTGGGTTGTTCCATCTGCAGAGCTAGCCACATAAACTCCTTGAGCTTTCCCTATTGCCTGTGACCCCAAATCAGGGCTTGCAGTGAGTATGTCATCGATGACAGTGATGGTTCCGAACCCTAGTCCCAAGCCATCTGGTCCTAGAGGGATCTGAGGGTTACCGTTTTGGTTAGAATCGCCGGCAAAGGCTGTACCAGCTAATCCAGTTCCCAATGGGAGACCATTGATGCCATTGACTGTTGGAATAGCACCATTCGCATTGGGGATTGCAACTCCACCTTGTGGGGGTATGAAGCCCACTGGTTTAGCAAAAGGTACCTGACCACTGTAGATGTTTCCAAGTAATCCAGTTACTGGCCTGGCTGTGGGACTACCTCCCCCAAGGATATCATGCATGTAGAACTCAAGAATGGGTTCTTCTGCTGCTGCTGCTTCCGTGTTGACGGTAGCCAAGCATCTCCCTACGTAGACTGCAGCAATTAGCAATGTAGTCAAAAGCGGAGATTGTTGCATGACCATTTGGTAGTATTTTGCTCGACTGTCCTTGGTTCTCTAATTAATAGCTAGTGCAAGGCTATTCGATTAGTATGCCAGACATTATGAAGCTTGCTCCTTAAATAGAGAAGATAACATCAGGCTATGGAGTTGTTGGAAGATTATGGGATGGTGAAGTTGTTGGTTTGACGTTAGTTATGAGCAGATTGTCGTTCTTTTCTTGGTGTATTGGTTAACATTTCCATTAAAAAGACTGGCACTACCAATGCCCCGCAAAGTTTTATATGTAAAATGTGATAGATTTCCCGCTGTATTTTTCAGTAAAAATAGTATTATATCTAGGAAGCGTAAAAACAGGCACCTAATTCGTCAACACGGGAAAGTTTTAAAAATTAGGTCATCGGTACAACAATACACAACAGTAAAATATTTTTATATAATAATATGTAATAAAAATATAATACTTTTTAATTATATATTAACATGCAAATAAATTTTTAATTTTTAAATTATTTTTGCACTTAAAAATTTAAATTTTAAAATATTTATAAGAATCAAATTGCTCACTATTGATTTTATATTCGAAAAAAATGCAATAAAAAAATTTTATTATATATTTGGACATATCTAATCATATATTGATTATATTTTAATCGTATCTAATTTTATTTTTATTTTTATTTTTAATAAACATCCCAGAAAATAGGCAGCGATATCTGAATGTTTATAATGATACTGGAAGTTGAGTTTTGGAAGTTCAGATGAGTGCAAATCATCTATTAGTAGTATTTTCAATTAAGCATCAGTAATTAAAAGAAATTATAATCTAGGATGTTCCATTTCTTTTATTTTTCTGGCACCCAAGCTTCATGTTTAATAACTGAGCACATTAATTATTATCATTACTAATGCGTTTCAGTCGAATAAATGTTTTGGTGGCTATTGATTTCCGAAGTAGCCATCATGTTTGAGTCTTCCTGTACTTTTGACGTCTGAACCTCAAGTTTGGTGTTTTTCAATCACGTGAGTGTTCATTTCTTGAAGTGTATATACATAAATATGTATATATATATATATGTGTATGTATGTATATATGCATGTTCATGTATTAATACGATAAGTTTGCTAATTTGTGATCACGTCTTGCTCTTGAGGCACCTTGTTAGTCATGCCAACCTTTCAGGTAGTTTTATTTCGGCAATTCCCAGTCAACTCAGGAAGCAAAGTTATACAAATAATGATAACAGGTTGTCGGAAATATTCCAACTCTGCACTGCATATAATAAATATTGGAGTGCAGATTTGATTTTTAGCCAGCACCATCTTTCATCTCATGCATGGATTTGGTGAAAAAGGGTCCTGCACTGTAGAGTAATTTTCAGTAGTTGAGCAAGTGGAGAAGAGAATAGTCACCGGACTTCTCAAGTTGGACTCAGTCGCCCCTGGTAGTTCAGCGTGCTCCGATTGAGATTTTTTTTTTTTTATTTTAAGCGAAATATTTCTGCAATTAAGTCTTTTATTTTTATTATTATTTTATTTAATATAATTAATATATTATATTATATTATAAATAAAAATATATTTTATTATTAATTAATAAGAGTAATTAAAAATAAATAATTATATAAAAGTACAACAATTATTATTTTAAAAAATTTCATTCAATTTTTTATTTTGAAATTTTATTCCTTTTAATAAAATATAATTTTAATAATTATTATTTAACATAAAATATAACTTTAATATATATTTTATTATTCAATATAAATATAATTTTTAATTATTTATTATATGTATATATATTTTAATTTAATGTTTTTAATGATCATTTTGTTTTCTCACTGTAATTCACCTCGCTGCAATTATTACGATTGATTCCAAACACATATCCTACTATTAATTTTAATCTCACAGTTATAGTACTCAATCTCACTTTTATAGTAACTAGTCTCACATTCACCGCTATTTTTGATCTCGTCAAAGCCAATCTCACCGCTCATCCAAATGGATCGTAAGTAGGTGCGAAACTATTATTTGCAAGGACATAAATAATAGTATGCTTTGTTTTCCTATTGCATCATGTTTATTATGATTATGAACATAATAAGTATTAGTATGATTAATTATAAAAAATATTAACAGTGGAAAGTGTGGCAACATGGCTCAGATATGAATCCTAACCGGCTGATTTAAAAGGCGGGTGAACCTTTTATTCTTCTATATATATATATATCATATTTTTATATATATTTTTAGAGGTGATATTATTATTTATTAATTTTTTATTTTAAAGGACCAAGTACTTGAGATAAATCACACACTCAACTTAACCCTAAATAGTCATTACAAAACAACATTTATTTTTCTTGGGGTCGCTACCAATTTATTTTAGCTAAGCAAGATTAGTTACCTACTAGGGTTGTATTTTGAGGGTTACAAAACCTTAGAAAACCAACTCTAAGGTCTACGCTCATACTAGAGATCATAAAAAAGAATTCGAGAGTCGGTTACAATCACAAGTAAAGATCGATCCATCTCATGACTGTCGGTAATTGGTATCTTTTTTACTACATGTTAACTTAAACTTATATCTTTATTCGATTCCAATATTTAATATTTAATTATAATTTTCATATCTAGTAATATTATTTTATGAAACAAATTTATTTTTTTGTTTGAGAAAATCAAGTTTTTAATCTTTTTTTAAAATAAAAATATCTTTCGTACCCTATCGAATAACTAGAAGAACACAAAAGTTTTATCATTCTTTTTTGTATCCCGCTGCTAGGTTAAAGGAATATGAAAGGCTTTGAAAATTAAAATATCTTTTGCACCCTACTAGAGAACTGGACATAAACAAAAGGTTTTATTTTTTTGCAATTCATAAAGAATTTTGATTTTCTCGTTTTTTTCAAAGGATATCTTGTTGTTAAAAAAATCCATAAAACCCTTCTTATATGTTGAGAGAAATTCCACGTAGTACTTAAATTCGAAGATATTGCCTTGATTTTTTTAAAAAAAAATTATGATTTTATAATAAATAATAAAATTTGTCCTAAAACTTGGTTTCAACTACATGTATGAAACTAGACTCAAAGGACGTAAAGATGGTCGATAAGACCAATATATCCCTTAAAATGCCTTTGACATGAAAGTATCTCGATAACTTTAGGGCTCAACTTTAGTGCAAAATTACTAAAATGTCCTTAGGTATACCTAGAGGTGGCAATTGGGCGGGTTCGGGACGGGTCATTTCGGGTTTAAGTTTTTTCGAGTTAAGGCTGATCCGGGTTCGGGTCCATCCGGGTTCGGGTTCTTTCAGGTTTGGGTCCATTCGGATTCGGGCTCATTCAAGTTCGGGTCAATTCGAGTTTAGGCCAATTCAGGTTCAGGCCAATCTGGGTACGGGCCAATTCGGGCTCGGGTTTGGGTTTAGGTCGGGTTCGGGTTCGGGTTTGAGTATAGTTTACATCATTTTTTTATTTTATGTTAAATGTAATCACTTTTACGTAATTTTAA
>JBBYHO010534443.1:0-13065 GCA_038382025.1 Adansonia gregorii | reverse complement strand
TGTACTATAGTTGAGAGCACAATTTTATTATTAAATTTTTATTTTAAATAATAATAATAATAATAATAATAATAATATCAGGCATTAACCTTGGAAAAAAAACATATTTTAAATTACCATTTGTTGAGAAGAGCTTCTCCCAGCTTCTCAAGAAAATGCTATTCCTACGGTTCTATTGTGACGTGATGATATCATGCCCCATAATTCATTTTTTTATATGATGAAAATTGGATAATCAATTAGGAGATACCATTTTTTAAAAGTAAAAAATTTTATTATTTAATAATATTATTATTTATTGTTATATTTACTGTTGTATATGATCAGATTACTTAATTTGTGTCATAAAAAGTAATATTACTTCATTTTATCATTTTTGTATTTAGTACTTTTGAAATTACTTAAGTTTTTTTTTTTAATTTTATCTAACACAAAATAATAACATTACTTTATCTTCTATAACTATTTATTGTGAAATTAAATATTATCATATGTTGTAAGGAAAGGTAACAAATAATTGTAAAAGATAACATTGTTAATAAAAGTTGTAATTTTATAGCAACTAGCTTTTATTTTGTTAATAAATAGTAAAATAAAATCATATAATTTTTTATATATTATGATTTTTATTATCAATGTTATCTTTTATAATTATTTATTATCATTTACAACTATTTAGCTTTTACAACTATTTTATTGTCCTTAAAACTATATGTTATAAATCACAAATATTTGTTATATTTTACAACTATTTTCTATATTTATAAAATATGTTTTTTTTACAACTATTTGTTATAAAAAGTACAACTTTTATTGTCAATGCTCTACATCTTTTACAATTATTTTTTATCATCTTTCACTCAAACATAAGATAATTTGTAATATCTTGACTAAACCTGTCTTGAGTGGGGGAAGGATTTTAAAACTAGGACTCGACCTAATATATTATTTAATATAATTGAACCAAGTTCTAGCATGGCGTTATATCGGCTTTGCAAGGCTTGTTCACCTTTATACACAATAAAGTTTTTAGACTTCACACATTATGATAGAGTTTTTAGATTAGATCATTAAGACAAATGATTGAACAATAAATAATAATAGTTTTTTTTTTTTTTTTTTGCATTGGCTTGCTCTTAGATTCTGCTGAAATTCTATTAGTTTGAAATTACTTGATAGCTAAGTTTATTAAATAAGTAAATATCTTAAATACAAAAGAAAGAAATCTTAGGGATTATTAGTGCTTTCCCATGTTAGGATTCTAATGTAATATGAATCCTGAGAATGTGATTGTTGTGAAAGAAACATTACAGTGTTTACTATATATGAGAATGTGTTGATTAAAATCCTAAGAAAGTTATACAGTAACATGTTCGGTTCATTAAATAATTTATTAGGAATGTGATTATAATTTTTGAAATTACTCTTATCAAATGAAATGCAAATTTTATTATTTTTTATGTTTTTCAATTAAATTTGTTATTAACAAATATTATTTTATTATTAACAAACATGTCATTTAATATGATTATTTTTAAAATAAAATTTTAAATAAAAATAACATAATTATTTCTCTCAAAATTAATAAATTAAATTAAAAATCAATTTTAAATATTTAATATGCATTTGAACTAGAATATAATTTAATTAAAATTTAATTCGATAATAATTAATATAATTTTAAAATTAATTTAATTTTCATGATTTTGTAGTTAGTAAAAGTATTAGGTAGTAAAAAATTTGGCTACCATTTTTTTCTAAATAGATAGAAAGGTAACATTCTCAAATTTTTTAGGTTTCCAACTACTTGGGAAAGTTACTTTCCTGCCTCTGTCATGGGAATCACATTCCCATGTTTGTGAGAAAGAATTCCTAGATGAAAGTTACATTCCTACGAAAGAGAATTCTTAGATGAAAGTTACATTCCTACGAAAGAGAATATTTTCAGCATACCAAACATGGGAATTAAAGCTCACCAATTAAATTCCAAGGAAAGTGAAAAATTTCTATCATCCCAAACACTCTCTTAGTGAATAAGAAATTTCGGTGATCAAGTAATAAGCTTTATAAATATATGTATTAACCTTTAAAATTATAAGAAAAATGTAATCGCAATGAGATCTCTATGTGGGAGGTGGTTCATGGAGACGTGAAAAAGAGTTTGGTAAAACACAGGTTAATGTGATAAAGAATATTCATGTGTTTAAATGCTAGGTAGCATGGAAACTAGGTTTGTTTTAGGGCTTAGGTTTAGGGATTGTTTATTGGGTGTTATTTACTATATGCAATCCATATGTTTAAAGTCGATTTTTCTCTCTCATCCTTAGATGTAAACTATTGAGGCTAAAATAGGTTAAACATTGCCTCCTGTGTGTATGAGTTAACTCATGTTGATCTCACTATGAATACATTTCTACTTTAAAATTTTCAAAAAGTGCTATTAGAGCTACGATTCGAGAATTATCATGAGGCGATCATGAGTAATGATGTAGAGATGATTGTTAAATTTCAAGGAATTTGTTGTTACGGATTATGTTCATGAGATCAGAGAAATGCAAAAGGAGATTTGATGCAATGAGGTAGTAGTTTCAGTTGGAGTAATCCTCAATTGATTAAATAGTGCTTCAATGAAATTATGGACCCAACTTAGAATTAATGTTGTTGAAGATTTGAAGGCAACAAGTGCATAACTGAGTTATTTGAAATCAAGCACATCGAAAGCCTTAGAGATGTTCTCATTACTATACAAATATTAACACTTTATTGTGATATTATATTCTCACTATTCATGAGTTGTACACAATTTTTGGATGGTGTGACATGTCCTAAAAAATGTGGAATATAATATCAGTTTGCCAAGATAGCCACACATGGCAAGGTTTCTAATGAAAAGAAAAGTGGTAATTCATCATAGGAGTTTGATAAAAAGAAAAGATATCGATGGTGACCGTTAATGATCATTGGAGCTAGATGATATTGAGAGACAATTTTTATTGAAAAAGATTATATCGAGGTTACTCTCCTAATTCAACTATTAGAAGTTGATTTGGCTACACATGGATATTGGTCATCTCAATCTTCCTCTATCAATTCCTTTCATAGAAAAATGCCTCTATAAATTACATTGTCTTTTGTATTTTGTTTGAACAAGCTATTAAGGTGGCCAGAATAGACATAGATGCCTAGAATGAGCTATGAGGGAAAAGTTTGATTTAAGAAAATCTCAAATAAAAAAAATCAAATCGTAATATAAAGAAGTTTGTTACCTTCCTTGAAATAGGAATGGCCCTTACTATAGATATCTTTTACTGAGGAGGAAGAGTAGAAGATTACTTAAAGGCCAATATTTTGGTGGAATTTGTAGTAAGGTAGAGACTGTTAGATATTTGACTCAAATTCTAATTGGGAACAAGCTTAGGTTCTAGTGAAATTCAACTGGTTTGAGATTACTTGATAGTTAAGTTTATTTAATTAGTTTTTAATAAGAAAGAACTCCTATCGAATAAGATTTCTTCGTGATTAGTTAATTAGTTTTATAAATATATATTGGATATTAACCTTATAATTAAGAAAAAGATGTAGTCCTATGAGATCTCTATAAGCGAGATGGGTTTGTAAGGATGAGAAGAAAAGTTCGATAAAACATTGGATTAATAAGATAATAGGTATTCCATGTGTTTAAACCCCAGGGTGAATGAAAACTGAGTTTGTTTCAAGGCTCGAGTTTCATGTTTGTTTATTAGATATTTTGTGTACTTTGTAATCTCTATGTTTATTACAATTTTTTTCTCTCTCATCCAAACCACATTAAATATTGTCATTTGTGTATATAGGTTAATTTTGTGTTACTATTAGTGTGAATACGTTTCTACCTGAAATTTTCAGCACTTACCTTTCTTAAACCTTAATCTTATTTCTTCTTCAAATATAATCATTGCGAATTTTGATTTAATTATTAGTGTGTATAATTATACTGATATGTATGCACGATATAAGTTATAATGTACTTCGAATATTTGAGCTTCTCGAATCAATTGTTTTGAATGTCAATATTACAACATTTTTTCTATAATCAATTATATAACAAATTAATTTTATAAAATAAATTCATTTTATATCTTTGGGGTGTTAACAAATACCGATATTAATATATAATATAATTGAAAATAAATATATTATAGAAAAGCTTACTTAAAATAATAATAAATTACTTTTGAATTTATAAATTTAAATTACATAATAATGATTAAATTACCTAACATAAAAAATGTAAAATCCAAATTTAAAAGACTTAAATCTAAATATCCCTGAATCCATAAAAATTTGAATCTATTATGATTAGAACTCACCTAATTGCCACCTATGAATCCAACCTTGCTGGTTCGGATCAATGTCGATAGGTCTCTCTAAGTTCATAGGGAAGTTTGTTATTGTTTATATGAGGGAAAAGAAAAATTAAAAGAAAGAAAAGAAAGAAATTATTTTTCCTCCTACCCTAAGTTTATATGATACTTATGATTAATTAAACAAATGCCTTTTTAAGTATAAATCTATAATTCCAATGATATGTGTAAAAGCCTCTTAGCTGAATTTTTTTCACGAAAAGATAGCCTTTAGGCTTTTCTTTTTTTTAATGAGTAAAATAGCCTTTAAAATATATTAATATTCATGGTTTAATACCTAAAGAAAAAATATAAAGATATAACATTTTACTTTTGTCATTCACATTAGTTCGAGTCCTAAGATTTTGATTGATTAATAAAAACATGACACATATAACTTTACAAATCAACAATGCTACATTTGTATTTTAGGAAAGTTGTTTTGAATTTTTTATTTACTTTTTCGAATAAGAAAACTAATAAAATAAAAACACTGTATTTTTTGTATTATTTTTTAATTTAAAAAAAATTTAAGAAAATGAAAAATAAATAAGGGCGGAGGCAGTTCGAGCGAGAAAGTGGAGGGGGCGCTGACTAATCGACTACGTATCTAGTCGGCTCTGGGCAAACCGATAATCAGTGAACCCATGCCGCAGTCCCTCCTGTCGTCCTTTTCTCTCTCTTCCCTTCATCTCATCTAGACTTATTTTTTCTTCTTCCCGGCCTTCTTTTTGATCTCACCAATCCAAGGCAGATCGACAGTCATTTGGCCCTTCCTTTCTTTTCCTTTTGTTCCTTCTGTTCCATATTTTTTCAGTTTTTTTTATTTTTTATTTCCATTTTAAACTGAAAAAAAAAATATATTTCACATTTACTTTGATACGTAGTAATTTATTATTGATTAATCAAGTTACGTCAGTATTTATGCAATGATGTTAGTCCTTGGAGATAACTTAGGTGACTGAATATAAATTTTGGTATCTAATCGTGAATCTTTTTCTTTACGTATCAATCCACGAAAAAGGTATACTTCAAGATCCAATTTACGTAATAACTCTTTTTCTAATAAATTTTTTTATATTTAAAATTAGTAAAAATTAAAAATTAATTATTAAAATAAAAATAAAAATTTAATAATCTATCAATGAACCAAGCATTTGTTGACAATGAAAGATCCTTTAGCAAGTTAAGAAGTGATTTATAAAGTAATGAGCACATAATTTACAATGTTTTTAATATATATATATATAAAGAAAATACAAGGTAAACTTAAAGGAAAGAAAGAAATTGACAAAGGAAGCTTGAATGGGTATCTTACCAGTTGACACGAAGATCAAAATTAGGCAGTGGGTGAGATATGCCCCAACCTGCGCTTCAGTCTTCAAAGCTTCGCGTCATAATACAAAATTCGACGGAAAAAGGGTAAAGGAGGGAAAGAGGAAGAGAGACCTTTTTGGTTGATGATCATCTCTTTTCTGTCTAATCATAACAACCAACATGGTCAACTCAAGTCCACGTTAGTTAAAATAAATCTGACTGTAAGGATTTATTTTCCGTCTGTCAATTTATAATAACCTCTATGTACAACTCAAGTTTCACGTTACTTAAAGTAAACAGTAGGTTAATTGATGTTTACAGACATCAATTAAAGATATTTAATTTTTTATTTAATAATTTTTATTAAATTTAAAAATATATTAATTATATTTTTTATAAATATTATCTTAATTAATGCTATTAAATAACTAACATATTCTTAAAGTAATTGAATCTTAATAAAATTATTTAAAATCATACTTTGTTAACTTTTAATATACTTAATGCCTAATGAACCTAATATAACATATATATATACACTTAATTTCAGTTTCATCTTTTTAATATCATAGAAATAAATTTTAAAGATAAAATAGTAAACATAAAAGAATCATTACATCATATAAAATGATAAACTTAAAAAATAATTAGCATATGCATAAAAAAATCCGGTTAACGAGTGACAAAACCTTTTTTTTTTAAATTTATATTTAATCAATCACTTTTATAAAATTTAAAATAATAATATAATCGTTATTTGTTTTTCTTTTTTACATATTGACAGGTTAACCTTCAAGGAAAAAAGTTGACTTTTTTATGCAAATAATATATATTTTTTATTCACGAAAATAGATCAAAATCATATTATTTATCGAAATAGATTAATTTTTTAATTTAATTGAAAAATCATCATTTCAAATGATGATTTCTTAATTTAGTTGAGAAATCGCCAAATCAGATGGTGATTTCTCAACTTATTTTGAGAAATCGTCAAATGAAATGGTGATTTCTTAACTAATTTGATTTTAATTACAAAATCCGATCACCGGAGACTGATTTTGGAGAGAACAATTGGGAAATCACCATACCACATGGCGATTTTCCAACTGTATATGGCGATTTACCACCATGAATTTTTTTTTTCAATTTTTGGTTTTTTTTCGTTTTTAGAAATCACCAATTTATGTGACGATTTCATATTACATCTCACAGTGACTAATTTTTAGGTTTATTTATATTTGAAAGTACGTGACTAATGTATGAAAATTAATTTTTTTGAAATAAAATAAGTTGATCAGACTACGTGACTAATGTATGAAAATTAATTTTTTTGAAATAAAATAAGTTGATAAGACTAATGCAAAATGATCAGATTTTTTTCTAATATGAAATAAATTGATTAGACTACTGCATGGGAATCATATTTCTTCTGATATAAAATAAATTGATGAGACTTATGCATGCAATCAAATTTCTTCGAATATGAAATAAATTGATAAGACTAATGCATGAAAACCAGATTCTTTCTGATATGAAATAAGTTGATAAGACTAATGCATGAGAAAAGTGATTTCTGTAGTTGATGAGACCAATGCATGGGAATCAGATTCCTTCTGATATGAAAAAAGTCGATGAGACCAATGCATGGGAATCAAATTCCTTCTTATATGAAAAAAGTTGATGAGACTAAAGCATGTGAATCAGATTCCTTCTGATATCATCTTTAGTTGATGAGACTAATGCTTGGATTTTAAATGTCAGACTATAAAGATTAGACTAATGAATGGGATAAATTCAGACATTTTTAATGGAAACAATTTTTTTTGACAATGTTGCATTATAACTATGTGTTCATCGTTGTCATTTTTATTGTCACTTTCATTCTCAGCTGCTATTGTTGTTTTCTCAGTTTAGTAATAGTGCTTTTTCATTCTCTTCTTTTGTTTCTTAATTTTCAATCGTTAGCATTTTGTTTAGAGTTATTTCCATCTTACCAATATGAGTAATAGATTTATTACACTTGTCTATTCTAATGGAGAAATTGTCAATAATCAAGATGGTGTTAACTTTTAAAGTGACTGTCCTAGAACTATCAGAATTGATGAAAACATTATAATAGAAGAATTGAAGGTAAAAATTGGTGCAAAAATCAAAGCTACAAGTAGTACCAGAGTATCATATATCAAATATAAGCTTCTTATTTCCATGGGAGAAAGATACATCCGATATAGGACGTTCCTACTTGAAGATGATGATGATGTCAGATGCATGTTTGATGTTCAGTAGCAATTTTCTAATGTCGGTGTAATTGAGTTATATGCCGACCTTGAGGATGTACATCATGATGTTGAAGCTTCATACATGCCAACAGCAGATGCACATATGTCATGGCCATTTGAGAATCTTGAATTTCAACCTCCTCCGGATACATAAGTGATGATGAATAATTTGTCTGAATCTTTTCATTATTCATCTGTGCCACCAACCGTTCCAAGCTATAAAGATGATGACCCAAACAATTTTATAATGACAGACTCTCCAATTAGAGGTGTTGAAATGGAATATGGAGGGCCAAGTTCATCTGCTGTTGATCCTGAAGTGTCATATAGAGCCCATGATGATTATGTTGGTGACTTTAGTGAACCGAAAGAGTATGCTGAAGCTAATGATGGTGATGACACCATGATCCATGCCCAGATATCGATGGTGATATCAATGCTTCTAATCTGTCATCTACTAGTGGAGCCAGTAATCTTCTTCATCAGTATAAACCACCTCTCTATAAGCGTACCCTTGATCTGGATGCAATGCATGTAGCAGAATTTTCAAAATATGCTCAAACATTAGAGTTTTCTAGAAGCTAGAATCTATCTATTAGTGAGCTCTGCGTTGGGATGCAGTTCCCAACAAAAGAGGCCGTGGTTTCTGTTATAAAGCATTACAATATAAAGAACTCCATAGATTACAAAGTAGTAGAATCGTCGCCAATCAAATATCATAGCTAGTGTACCATTATGGCGCCAGTTGTAACTAGAGTATAAGGGCAAGATTATTGAAGAAGACACAAGTATAGGAGATTAGAAACTATAATGGGTTGCACACTTATGCATCTGGGCGTATTTCACAAGATCACATGAAACTAGATTCCAACATGATATGTTCATGCATTTTGTCCTTGGTTCAAGCAAACCTGGTCATTTCTGTCTCAGTTTTGGTTGTCGAGATATGAAATAGGTATGGATACATGACCTCTTATAGGAAAGCGTGGATAGAGAAGTAGAAGGCAATTGTCCAACTCTATGGGGATTGGGATAAATCATACAATGATCTTCCAAAATGGTTGGTAGCAATGCAACATTTTGTTCCTAGCACAATAATGAAATTACAAACTATACCTGTATACCACGGTCATCAAATGGTGCAAGGTATAGGTATTTTCCATTGACTTTTTTGGACATTTAAGTCTTGCATTGAAGTCTTTCCCTTTTGTAAACCTGTTGTCCAAATAGATGGTATATTCTTATATGGAAAATACAAAGGAACATTACTATTAATTGTTGCACAAGATGGCAATCAAAACATAGTACCAATTACTTTTGCCATGGTAGAGGATGAGACAAAGGAGGCATGGTCATTTTTTCTCAACAACTTACGTAGATATGTTGTTAGACAACCTGGGATATGCTTACTATCTGATCAACATGAATCCATAAAAAGTACGATTAGAGACTTAGGTAGTGCATGAAAACCTTCGCGTGCATATTCTGTGGATTGCATTTGACATATTGCAACCAACTTTATGAAGAGGTTTAACAATAAGGAGTTATGGCAATAAGTTGTTAACATAGGTATGTAATCGCATTTATGGTTATTTACTCTCTTACAATCTTATCAATTTTAATATTCATCTATCAGTTGTTAATAAGTCTAAAAATTATCATATTATTTATTCAGCGTAAGAGTTACAATGACCTCATTTTTAGTGGCAGTATGAAAACTTTCGTGCGAAAAATGCAGAAGGAGTCGATTGTATCAATAAGATCCCATGGCAGAAGTAGGCACAATTGTATAATGAAGGAAGATGGTATGATGACAAACTTAGCCAAATGTATAAATTCGGTGTTGAAGGGCACTCATCATCTTCTTATAATCGCTTTGGTGAAAGCTACATATTTTAGATTAGCAGAATTATTTATGGTGATGGGGAACAAGCAGATTGCAATGATGGCAGCCGGGCACAATTATTATGAAACAGTCACAAATAACATGCAAGAAAATTGAAAAAAAGCTAACTCACACCTTGTTCAGAGGTTTACACGAGCAAATCAATCTTTCTTGGTTGAGGAGTTAGAGAACTCTCAAGAGGGAGTTGTGGCTTCGACATACAAAGTAAATCTTAATGAGAGCTAATGTGACTGTGGGAAGTTTTAAGCACATAGATACTCATGTTCACATGTTGTTGCTGCTTGAGCTCATATCCATGTTGATTGCATGCTATATGTAGATAATGTTTATAGGCTAAAGACTATAAACAATGTTTATCGATATGAGTTTTAACCCGTCGAGAATAAAGCTTATTGGCTGAAATATAATGGTCCACAACTGTGCCCTAATCTAGAAATGTGGAGGGATCCTAAAGGTTGACCAAAATCAACTCGAATTCATAATTAAATGGATCTTAGGGAGAGAGGCCAACCAAAACGTTATGGACTATGTGGGAATGAAGGCCATAACCAAAAAAATTGCCCTTATCAAGTTGGCACATCAGGGGAAAGTTCGCATCATTGATTATCACTTTCAATTTCATGATGTAAATGTTATTTTTTTTAATGACATGCAATTAAAGTTATTTTTTATTTATCTTGCAACATAAAAAATAAAAACACATATTATAGAAAATAATATAATTACTCTTATAATATAGTTATTAAAAATTATAAAATAATAATAACGATATAATGCATTTAACATGTTACCTACATAATTATTCTAATATAAATTATATCAATGTAATATACATAATAAAATATTTTGTATCAGTTATCTTCCAACATAAGAAACATAACATTTACAGTATTGTATAACACCCTAAAACTGCATAACTGTAAAACTATAAGACTATAAATTGTATAATATAAGTGACTAATACAAAGGGATATCTATTGACGGGGGCCGTATCACACGATGTAGAACAATAATGTGGGGCTCTCCTATTACATGTTGGCAATACTCTTCCTTGAACATTTTCATCTTTATTGCCACGTAAGCCCCTAGTTTATCGTCTTTGGGCTTTTACTTCCACCGTCGGTGCATCTTCTTCAGTGGTTTCTTCCTGAGTCAGCATAGAATCCGGTTGTTCACTTATAATCCTAGTAATGTCTGCCCAATCCAAAAACCCCGACCCTGGTAGGCCAAAATCAGGGAGGCTACCACCTTCTAGGGGGCTCCAAACTGATATACATTTCTCATAAGTACTTTTGGTCAGTATGGAGTCAAAAGGTTGGCATCTAACCTACTGGTGGGTGGCTCCGATCTTTAGCACCCATCATCATCCCCACCATGACTGAATGAATGCCTACGACTGGATGATGCCCTAAGATCACACTCTGGTTCAAGATGACTGAAGGATATCCTAAGTGCATTAGTAGCATCAACCTCTGCTGAAATAAGTTGATTTCTCATTCGACTAATTCCATGCCATCGAGTACGCCTGTGAAGCTCCATAGGAGGGTCTGGATTTGAAGTTTGTTGATAATGTGAGCTACTTGTCACATCCTGAAGTCCCGACGATGGAAAAATAAATGGTTGATCATGAGTACAAAACCATCTGATGTACTCATCCGATGGTGAAAAGTTGTTGTACATAATTTCAGGACCTTGAACAATTCATCTAGAATGTTTTCTCCAAAATCGAATCCAATTTGTATGCCTTTCAGTCCAATTTTTTGCATGATTGCTGCGCATATCAACTTTGTGAACTTTATCAAGGTTCATAGGCAGTTGGGGGATTGCTTGTTTCATCCTAAATTGGTGTAAGATCCTATCCGGCTGGTGCCATTCCACAATCTAAAAACATATTAATGCCATGTTTGCTCTCCAGATGTGGCTATTTTGGAAGGCTTCTGATGGGAGGCATTCCACAATTTCATCTACAATATATGGCCTCCATAGAAACTGTGAAATAATAGACAAAAATTAATACTGATCATATGCAGTAATTTAGCTTAAAATGCATGTACTTAAGGTAAACTATTACAAAATTTATCGTGTTATGTACCATGCGATCCAGTCATACTCTAATGCTTTCAACGTCCGTAGTTGTATGACCAAGCTGCTTCGGACTGCACCATCTGTTCAAATACATGTAAAATATGAATAACACGCATGCAAATGTAAGTTCTTGAAAAATAAATATAATACTTATATTTATTACCTTAACGCAAGAGGATAAACATAATTTTCTCTAACATCGGCGCAAGAAATGGAAGCCGGTACCATGCCCATGACTGTAGTAGCATTAAACAGCCACCTGTGTCATGTGTTGCCCTAATTGTTGCATGACAAAGTTCCCCGTACAAGAACCCTAAACATGCAGAACCCCAATTATACTTCTATACTTCATTCAAATTTTCCAAAAGTGGAAGATACATCAAATGTTCACGATTTTTAGATTTATCGAGCATTAACATTCCACCAATAATGCGTAAAATATATGCTCGAGTAGTGGATTCCAGTTGTCGTTCAGTTGCATGTTCAGTGATATAACGAGACACTTCCACCAACCAAATCATTTCGATAGTTGAGCCATGAATGAAGTTTTCGGAAGAGATCACGCCAAATAATTCTTTGAATAAAGCCTCCCAGTGTAATGGACTTCCCCCTGTTACCTCATTCCCATCAATTGGTAGACCTAATTGAAGTGCAACATCCTCTAGTGTGATTGTGCATTCACCGCATTGAAAATGAAATGTATGCGTTTCAGGCCTCCATCGTTCAACCAACGCACTTATTAGCCCTACCTCATATTGACAACGATTAACTAGGGTTGCATGGTAAATCCGATTCTTCTTAAATAGTCTTCAATTAATGGATTCGTTGGTTCAAACGATGCTTTTCGTGATCGTGTTTCCAATCGATATCTTGTTCAAAAAGTCATTAATTCATTATTTATAAAATTGTAAGAAAGGCAAATATATATATATATCACAAGCTCTTATGTGATTATTATTAACTTATTCTTTATTATGATTAGTTATCTTATTTATTTCAAATATACTTTTGAACTTTTAACTAAGAAAAACTTCTAAGGTTGAGCTTTTTATATATTAATAATTGGCAAATAAAAATGTCAAATACTATTAGTATT
>JBBYHO010534432.1:5185-15962 GCA_038382025.1 Adansonia gregorii | reverse complement strand
TGTTTTGAACTATTAAAAGATAAAATGGTTAAAAAAAGTTTATATTTATGCACTAAAATAAGTCAAATTTGTAATCTTAAACTTGCTCAAAGGGTTTGTAATCTTAAAATTGGAAAACCTGGATGTTGCTTTGAAAGGGAGGTTTCATTTTTGAGGTATAATCAAAGGGCAAAACTTTCATGAAAAAAGAAGGTGCCAAGAAAAGCAGAAAAAACTTGCTCAAACAGTCACACGTGATCCGACGATTATGGTATGAACAAAATGTTAGTGTTCTTCTGTATTAAATTCTTTTTCACCCTTTAAAGGATAAATTAATAAGTTTTATATTTATTAATTACATATCTAAAAGCTTAATTTTGTGATATTAAACTTGCTTGACTATTGTATGGGAAAAAATATTATTACATTAAACAATTTTCAACTTGTTAAAAGGGCAAAAAAGTTATACAAGTTTTATTTGCCATTTATACATCTAAAAGATTATGTGATTTCGAATTTTATTAATTGATTAAACTTTATTTGATGATTTTTGCATGAGGAAAATGTTATTTTTTTATGTATTAAGCATTTTCCGATTTGTTAAAAGGTAAAATAATTAAATCAAATTTTATATTCATCAAGAATATATCTAAATCGATTTTTAAGTGTATGATATTAACCTTACCCAAACCAAATGATTATACTTGATTTGGTGAGTGTTGCGTAGAGAAAAAAATAATATTTTGTCTGAGTACTTTTCAACCCGTTAAAAAATAAAGTGGTCAAACAAATTTTTATCCTTTTTTAGTCACACATCTAAATTGCTCAACTGTGATATTAAACTTGTTCAATTATGTAAATTTTATTTGATGACTTCGACGCGAAAAGAAAAATATTTTTTATATAAATAGATCACATATATACACACACACACATATATATATATATATATATCAGGGTTTATTCTTATGCACCGATATTATCCCCAAGGCCAATGATTATATCATTACGTAAATGGAAAAGAATATCAGCTGAATCCTTCATATAAAACAGTTCTAAATACATAATCAAATCCCAAGAGTCATAATGCACCTAACAACTGACCTGCAAGAGTGATGGAGCACTGATTGCACCAGTGTTGCCACCAATCCATCTCGATTCTTTCGAGCTCCTTTCACACAATCATTACATGGTGATGGCGTCTACAATGCCAATTGCATCTAAGCTAGAAAAACTCAAAACCAAAACCAAAACTGCTCTCTTACTTTTTGCAAATTTTCATCATAAAAACCAGCATATCTATTTGATAGATGATACTTCGTACCGGTAAAATTCCAAAATCCCAGCAGTAACCAGTCCCATGCTTACCCAGGTTATTTTGCCACAAAAGAAATGCTCCTTTGTTTCTCTTTTGACTTGGGTTCTCAGAAGCTTATTTTCGTCTCATTGTGACGATGGTGACGTCGCATTAGTAGTCTGTTTAGCCACATAAATCTGCTTCACCTTTGAAAAGGGAAAATTTTTGTCGCCACCTATGGATTGGTTTCTCCGTTGGAAACCCATTCTATGATGGGTCAATTCACCCGAGCCGTTCTTTTGCAAAACCCCACTTCGCCTCTGATGATTATTCCCAGGGGAGTTACTGTAATGCTGGGAAGACAGCGCTTTGACTGCAGGATTTGTGCTCTGGACACTAGATTTAATCCCCACACCATTTTGGACATCGGTCTTGCCAGCATCTGCAACTGTGGTGAGGGATGAGCTCTTAGCAACATGTGTTGAAGCTGTAGAAATCGTGGAGCGAGATGGCTCCACCAACCCTAGTTCATCAGGCAATTGGGTGATGGTTGCATCTGTTGCCACAGGAAATTTCCGACTGCTGACTGAGGGTGTCGATGATAGGGACTCAGGGAACCTGTTGCCAGCCAATGATAGGTCGACAGGAGGCCCGTGGCTGAACTGAGAAGGTAGTAGTACACCTGCCTGTTGCTGCATTGGAATTGATGGTGTAACAGACTGCAGAGAAGCAGGAACATGAGACCAATGAGCTTGGACCGACATGTCTGGTGCAGACTGAAGGCAAAAGTTTCAAGATATGCATTGGTCAGATCAGAGGAAAAATAGGGATAGGGAACAAAAAGGAGGGGGGTCATCTATCAAACAACACATGCCGAACAAAGAATTTCAAAAATTCTCATCATCCACTATTACAAGTGCCATGTATTCAAAATATCCACTTCAAAAGCATTGATGACTACATCTATAACAGCCATATATACAACTAACTTTTAAATGAAATGGCAAATTAATGTTATAGAAACAAACTAATTTGGAAAAAAGGACTAGGACTCCCAAAAAAAAAAAAGAAGCACCCTTGTCAGTGTTCATGACGCTGGCAGTTTAATAGTTTGAGGTTTGCTAAAACTTTTACCTGGAAAGGAGAAGCATCAAACATAGCAAGTGGAGATGCCACGGTTGGCAGAAGTGGCGATCCAGGGCCAGGGGCAGGATGCTGGATTTGAGCAGGCATGTTGGTAGAATTACGCTGCGATGCTGCCATATTCAAATTGTTCACATACCCTTCACCAATTGCAGAAGAAGCAGGGTTGTGCTTCCAGTCAGGTTGCTTACCAGATGGGATGTAGGTTGTCCCCATGAAACTTAGTCCAAACTGTCCAACTGGTGCAAAATGGTTGTAGACAACCATATGTGGTGGCCCTTGAACCCCATGGATACCTCCAGGTGGGGTAAAAAAATGGCCAGCGAATCCTGTTGGAGGACCATAGAATGAATCTACTCCAGAATGGCCTTGTGACCAGGTCCCTAAGGGACCCGAAGCTGGCGTGCTGCTCTTCTGGGACTGTGATTGGGCAGAGGAAGATTCCTCATGTGGTCCAAGGGCAAAGATCGGCCCCCCCATCATGGGATTCATTTCAAAGAAGGGGAAGTGCGAAGGAGGGCCCCCTGGAAAATGTGAAATCATCTGGCTTGAAGAATTCTGTGGACTAGGTAAAGGTGGCCATAGAGAAATTGGTGAGTTCTCAACAGAAAGATCTGCAGGAAGAGAAACACTGAGAGACTCTTCCGCCTTTGATTGACTTGCTAATTCCTGACCGCCATCACCTGCAAAATAGATGACAAAAGCCAAGACAGTCATTAACATCCACACAAGCAAAAACATAGAGGCCTCATACTTTGATTGCAGACTATTTTGTTAACCACCTGTAGTGATAATATCAAAATCTGCACCTCCAAAACCTTTTTTATCTGAAAGAGGAACGGTGCCAGTACTCATTCCATTCCCTACAATCTCATCACTAGTTATGGCTGCAACAGCAACAGCTGAAGCAGCTGCTTCGGCTTCAGCTTCACAGTCTTCCAAATGAGCACAACATTCATTTAAGTGTTTCTCTTTTTCAAAGAAAAGTTTGCAATCGTTCTCAGCTGTAGAAATACTGCGGGGGATTTGAATCTCTGATTGAGATGGACCCGGAGGACCAATCCCATGTGAAACAGTATGGCTGCTAGGAGGGAGAACTGACGGAGATGTAACTGCTCCTGTATAAAGAGATGACATACTTAATATACCAGGCAAAAGTATTCTAAGAAACTATAAATATCAGAAAAAAAGATGACACAAACCAAATTGTATTTTCTCCCCAGAAAGCAAGGAATTTATTGGACTTGCAGCAGAAGAAAATGACTTATCCTTCAATAATATGGATGAGGAAGGGTCAGTAACTGAGCTAATGCGATCTCCAATAGGAGCGCAAGTATCAAATTGAACAGGGTTCATAGCATCATCAAGTTGGGTCTGTGTCAGTGACATTACCTACAAGGTGCAACCAATTCGGTTTCAGACTTCCTCAGATTTAGTGTCCAAAAAATAAGAAAGAATACCAGCATTTACAAGTACAATAATAATTTAGAATAAATAAATACTCAGAATAAAAAGCCTAAAAATACATGACAGTTCACTCAACCTTCACATTGTCAGGTTCAATCATAATCAATCCAGAAAAGCCTGTAGTTGAAAGGGAAAATCATACAAAACAGAGCCAGCAACAATTAAATCTGCAGCACCATGGCATACAAATATGCATATAGGCATCCTGGAAACACAAAGACAACAAAGTACAAAAATGCACAGGCACATATGCAAGCAGATGTGCACAAAACACATGTATAAAAAGATAAATCACTGCACCACACATACTGAATTCCAATCCCACGTTCAAGATGTTAGAGAAAAATTGAGAAGAAAGCAATCAAGAAAAGTAAAACATGAGCATGTTGATGGGGAATGTATGTAAATCAATCTGATTCCTAAGTAAAGATAAAAATATAGGCCCATGAGTCTGCCACATCTATTAGAAACAGAAGGCAGCATAAACTGCCACAAAAGTTAATGAGTCAATAAATGCAGTTATTCAAACCTGTTGATTAATGAGTGAATTACCCCACGAACCCAAAGATGTCTGAACATTATCAAGAACCTTATTCTTGCTCTCCGATATGAAGCCTCCTGCTAGGTTTGCTCCACCACCCGAGGCAACCGGAAGGGAGCTTGTCTGGTGCAACCTGTAGAAAATCATCAGATTTAGCAATGTGTATTCATATTTTATAAATGTACATTAGTTTCTTTCAGCAGTGTATATACTTCATTGCCTGCGTTCTTATATCAGCCTGTGAATCAGTTTTAATGGCAGGAGTACCAATTGGAGCCAAGGGTTGGGATAATATCGTTGCACCAAAACCTGCTGATACTTCGTTGTTTGCCAGATTACGTCCCCTAGTAGCAACAAAATCAGAGCAAACTTTGTTCATTCCTTCTCCACTTGCTGAAGTAGAATTTCTATTCGAGCTTGCTGAGATGGTGGAACTTTGAGGGATTGAACGTGGTTTTCGTGGTGGCTTCATAAAAAATAATAAATTATGTTAAACAAATATGGTCTTCTTGCACTAAACCAGCAAAAAGAAAGGGGAAAACCTCTAAATATAAAGTAAGTTGCAAAAAAGTTTTAGTTCAAAGTGTGTTAGAACCTTTGCAACCCGAGAATTTGCTTTGATTTCTTTTTCTCTCTGCTCACGTCTGTCATTCAGCATTTGCCTCTTTGATCTGACCTCAATGAAGTCATCTTCATAACTAGCTGCTTCTATTCCAGGCTGCTTAAAAACACGCACAATGCCACTTTGCAAAGGAGCATCCACATCCTCTTCAATATTCCTTTTAAGATTACCTTCCCCAGAGTGTGGGATATTCTTACACCTCATCAATGCTTCTTTTCCCAATTCCTTGTCACTCCTGTTCTCAGAATCTATCTCACGCGTACAGCTCGAAGCTGAAGTGAAGCATTCTGGTTCGATTGTTTGTTTTGGTTTATTGATCAAAACAACTTTTCTCACCCCATTTCTTTTGGAAAATCTGGTGCCCCTTCCATTGGCACTCGATTTTTCATCTGGCCCTACTTCATTCAGGTGGTTTGAAGAAACCATTCCAGAATACTGCTTCTTATCAGAACTTTCCTTAATTCTAAACTCTGTTCGAGGACATAGTGCCCTCCTTTGATATCCAGTAGACTCTTGGCAAGAGGCCTCAGAAGCAAGAAAATCTGTTCTTGTATTAGAACCTTTAACTGTAACGACATATTTCTTCCCCCTATTACGATAACTTTGGCCCCTTAATCCACCTAGATCCTTCTCCTTTGAAGCTGACTGAGATGCTGCCTGAACAGTTTGAAGCTCACCTTCTGATTGCTTACTAGATAATGCTTTGAAGTTTCTATGAACTGAACTCCGGTGCCCAGCATTTTCCGAAGGGAAACTTAACTCAGACCTAGCTTTGTTATCACCAATATTTGATATCTCCAAATCACCATGCTGAGTCACAATACTTTTTCTGCTTTCTCGTGCTGGCACGGAACATTCCTCTTCCAACACATTCCCACGTGATAAATCTAGGGACCCTGGAAGACCTGGCTGATCATCCAAGAGAGGTGACACTTCATTTTTCATTAGATTATGCGCAGAAGCATCTTGACTGGGCTGAACAGGCTGAGAGACTCCATGGTTCTGGTGCAGGGGAAAGTTGGCTGGAACATTTGGCTGAACAAAAGACACAGATTGAGGAGCCAATGGCAGCACTCCCTGGGAAATAGGAGACGTATACCTTAACTGACCAAACTGAAAGAGAGGAGGTTGTGAGGGGTGCATTTGGGTGAGAGAAGGCCCAACATGAGGATGCAGACGAAGAGGCATCTGTATAGAACCAATCTGTATGGCTGGAACTGGAGATGGTATTAAAGAAGGACCTGAGAACAGCCCAAATTGGAGTTTAACAGGTATTTCAGCCTGATTAGGAACAGTAGGCATGTCACTCTGACCAGAGGATGAATGGGAAGCGATACTGACAGAATATTGAAGCTTATGCTCTGCCAACACACCAGTTGTACCAGTAGCATCAACATGATCCATTAGCTCAGATGTTCCTGATGTTTGAGGAGCAGTATTAGGCTGATTAACCAGACCCTGCATTGCCTTATCAGGTTCACAGAAGATTCTAGAAGGACTATTTAAACTCCCTTGGGATGGAGCACCTATTGACTGGAGGGTTTTTCTATCACTATGTATCCCATCAGAAGACAACTTTTCTTCTATAGAGCCAACAGAAATCTGAGTTATTGCAGAGTCCTCCTTCCTCAAACTAGTTTCAAACTCATCATTCGGCATGCCAACCTCAACCCCCTCATTGAAACCTAACACCAAGTTGTCCATCATGTTAGGTGACTCTTTATCCTCTAAATACATTTCATCAAACTCTTGAGTCAAGGCAATATTGCCATCATCTCCTTCATGCACTTCATCTTCTTCCTGGTAGCCATCTCCATCCTCCTCATATTCTGCTTGCTCCAGCAACTGTTCATTGCTTTCAGCAATCCATTCCTCATCATCACCGGCAGAAAGAGAACTCGAGGCAGTCCGAACATTCTCTTTCCCAGCTTCAGTGGGTAACACAAGGGGTTTGATTCCCAGCTCTGACAAGTCAACCTCTTTACCCTCTTCAGCTGATAACACTGCAGAATCTCCAGACTCGTCCAAGTCATCATGAGAAAGATGAATAGGGGAATTTGGGGGGCTTGAAACAGATAGGGATGACTGTGAGTAACACCTTGCTGCATTGCCATCCACTTTCTGCATTTTGTTATCAGTATTTTCAGGCTGAGTATCTACAATTCCATGCTCTCCAAGATCGTCTTGATGAACACTATCATTAACTATCTCAATGCCAGATTCACCTCTTATTGCATTAGTGTACAGTATCTCATTTTCTAGGAATGTTGAGGGACCAGGACGCTCATTCTCACCTCTATACGATGTTTTCTGCATCAAAGACAAAGTTGGAGGAGGTAAAACACGAGGCTGCCGCACAGAATATCGTGACCTCCCAAGGGAATAAAGCCCATCACCCTCAGGGTTGTGATAGAATCTTTCTGGGTAAGGAGGATAAATATTACCATGAGACTGCTGCCCCTGTGTCACATCAATATAATTCTCAGCCAGATTCTCATGATATTCAGATTCAATCTCAGCATTTCTGTCATAATGATCACCATCCCCAAAAACATTCCACCTCTGACCCTTTGGCTGACCAAAATCATCCACGTGGGATTCTGGAACCCCTGCTCTATGGTAAGGCTTGGAAGGCATGTAAGGAGGTGCTCCATAAAACTCTTTCCTCGGAAATGGTCTGCCTCCGATAGATCCATCTTGCCTAGGGCTATGGTGACTATTCTCTGTCTCTTGGCCAGCAAAGGCTGAGTTGTTTCCATTCTCAAATACATCTCTCCTCCATGAATTAAAAGCCTCACTTCTATCTGAAAATGCAGAAGCAGCATTGGACAAGCGAGGCCTAGAAGTCATCTCAAAGGGCCTATTTAGACCAGAAGAATCAGAAGGAGCTGAAGTTGTGATTCTTTCCACCACCCTTTCACCATCTTCCCAATCACCCACATCTGTCGCTTTTGATACATCTCTTTCTTTCACCATCCCTGAAATTTTCTCATTTGTTCCGGCAGAAAAATTACCACCACCCTTTTCTGTTTCAGCCTGCCTCTTGGCAATCCTTTCCTCCAACTCTAAGAGTTTTTGTTTAGCAGCGTGTTTTCTCCTTTCCTCCTCCACAAGAATCCTGTGTTTCTCCTCTTCCCTTGCTATCCTCTGTTCTTCTGCCCTTCGCAAGGCTTCCAACCGCTCATGTTCAGCTCTCCTTGCAGCTTCCCTAGCTTCATCTTCCAACTTTCTATGCTGTTCTTCTAGTTCCCTTGCCAACCGCCGTCTCTCCTCTTCTTCTCTACGTGCTTGCTCCAAAGCTCTTTCCTTTTCTTCAATAATTCGCTGACGCTCCTGTTCCTGCATCTTCTGCACCCTCTCAAGTTCAGCCTCAAATGATTCCCTGACAGGGTCATGAAAAACAGTATGTTTACGCGTATCTTTCTTCCTTTTAACAACCCCAACAAGATTTCCAGGAAAAGGATCCCGTCCATCAAATCCAGTAGCCCCAAAGTCCTTCATTAAAGGGTCTTCAACATAAGGTTTTTCATTCTTTGACAAAGGACGTTTCTCTCTACCAAAATTTATTATAGGATCATTAACAGGAAGTCCTTTACCACCCAAAGGAAAAGATGATTTTGATAAGGAGCTATTCTGGAAAGCATAACCTTTGTATCTATTGTAATGCTCATTGCCACACTGCTCCCTTTTATTCCTCTCAGTCCCTCTACCACTAAAAGAATCTGTTGTGCTGTTCCAAGCTTGTCTTCCTCCATTTCCATAACCCACATCCCTCCTTTCATTATCATCCCAAGCATTGGCCCAAGACGATGGAATGTACTTATTATCCTTTTCTCTGTTCATACTCGAAGGCCTTGTGACACTACTGTTTCTGTCACTTGCAATCTCTTGTGAACCAATTCCCTCTTTAGGAAGAGTGGAAGAAGGTCTCCATGCATTTCCGTCCCGCCCTTCTCTACTTCGCATTATTGCATCTCTGCCGTAAGGGTCCAATTTAGTGACTTCACTGGAATGAGTTCGTCCAGTTTCATCGTCACGCTGACCATGAGCTGGTTTGTGTGGCAGCACACCAGCCTTTGGCATATCAAAATCTCTATCCCAGAAAGCATCAGTTTTCAAATACCCATGATCCCTCCTGCAGTCCATAAATCCCAGACCTGTATCACGTTCATCATCAGCCCAATCAGATCTTGGATTCAAGCAAACCAATGGAAGTGGCGCTGGGAAGAACTCATCCTGCTTTCTGCCTTGCTCTAATAAGCGGGAACCACTTAAATCATTACCTTCACTGCCATTCTCACTCGATCCATTGCCAACAGCATTTCTTCCTGACTGCAATTGAGGACGCATATCAATAACCGAACTCGATCGAGAACTATCCCTACACTCATTTGACAACTCCTCAATTACCAATTGCTTCTGTTTCTGATTCAAACCATCCTTCTGTTTCTTTTCAACCCCCAATACAATAGGCAAAGCTGCCTGTAGTGAAGGAAAATCCTCTCCCTTCAACACAGTAGCTTTATCCAAAGGCGGAAAACCTTGAGCTGAAGCAGTCGGCGAGGAAGTTGGCAATGCCACACCTGACCTAGCCGAAGGCGGCAAATAAACACCACTACTTCCCCTACTGACCCCATCAACAGTATTCAAACCCTGATCAACCCCATCATTCACATGATCACCACCACCACCCAACCCTTCTTTCTCCTGCAACGCAACAGTACCGGGCTTAGTCCATCCCATACCCGATGAAGTAGGCCTTGCCCCACTCCCGGCAATCCCTCCGCTGGCAGGCACTCCACCGGGGCCCAACGAATCAAATCGCTCATTCTCCTTCCGCAAGGATGGTAAATTCAAGGGGGGTGGAACAGATAACTTGGGCCCAGCCTTTTGGGAGCTACGAGGCCGTGAAAGAACCATCATTCCTCCCCCTCCTCCACCGCCAGCACCGTGTCGTGCCCCCCGATTCGACCCATAAGAACCCGAATGCTGCAAATGGTAGTTATGTTTAGATGGTTGTTGGCCATACGACTTGTTAAGATTGACTGAAACAAACTTATTTCCAACTCCGGAATTTGCCATCGGATGGCCCGACCAGATCTTTTAACCCGTTTGACGGATTCCGTTGATCCCCGCCACAGCATCAAAACCCTAACCCTAGATTTCACTTCCCAAAACAGATCTATATTCGCAAATTGATAATCAAATAAGAAATCGATCAAAACCAACAAAACTCCCTATTAAAAACAATTTAAAAACATCAAAAAAATTAATAAATTAACAAAATAGATCAATTATAAACGGCTCGAAAGAGAGAGTGTGTTATTCTTAGATTCTAATTTCTAATAATAATTATGTTTCCATTTGTGTACTGAATTTTTTTTAGTTACTTATAAAAATGGGAAAAAAATTGGTGTAGAATAAGGACTTACCTCCTGAAAGCGTAGGATAGAAAGGGCGGGAGTTAACGTGCGCCGCGCCGATTAGAACACTTCCAAACCAGAGAAGGCAGAATCCGAGATCCGCGTCCAAGCACGAGAAAAAGAAAAATAGTTAAGAGTTTTTTTTTTATGTTTTCTTCCCTTTATTTATGCTTATTTGGATTTTGGCCCCCGAAATTCATTATCATTTTTAGCATACGTTTTTTGACTTCGAAAAGCGAAAATGTGTTTCCTTATTACAAATTCGTTGATATTTGTATATATTATTATTATTATTATTATTATTA
>JBBYHO010534401.1:5013-15967 GCA_038382025.1 Adansonia gregorii | reverse complement strand
AAAGTATATTTTAAAATATATCCCAAAATTTTTTTAATTATTTAATGTATAAATGATAATATATAAACCTGCTTGTAGCAATTCAAAATTAAAAATTTTGATGATGCAAAATTAAGAATAGATGAAGTCTTCCTCATCTTTGATCTACTTTATACCTATAGCTTTATAAAACATTAAGACTCAATAATAAAAAATAAAAAAAGAAGACCAACATGTTAGTAAACCTCGTTGCTTGTGAGGGGTTTTTTTTTTTTTTTTTTCTGGTTAAAAATGATTAGATACTAATTCAAAATTGACCCAAAATTAATAAATCTAGATTGTTCAATAATTTAGGTTAGTAACACGTAAGAAAATCATCAGTGCTACCTGTTTAACAAATCGTGATACCTAATCAACTAAGAAATTGCATCTATTTATGGGTTTTAATTTTAATTTAATTGTTTTCAATATAAAATTTGAAAAAAAAAAAAACCATTTTGCAGGATAAATTATTGTATTAGAATTCGAAGTTTCTAATTTAAACGGAAAAATCCAGAAAAGTAAAAATAAAGAAATGATTATCTCGAATTAGATTACAATCAAGAATTTAGTGATAAAGAAAAAAAAAACAAAAAGCAGCAGTTGGCTTGGAATTCTATAAGCATAATATTAATATATATATATATGTATATATTAACAAAAAAAATTAATATATTTATATATAAATAAATATAAGTATAAAACCGCGTTAAACTTTTTTTACATACAAAAAAATGTTAAAATTGTCAGCCAGCTTTTTCATTTTTTTTCTTGGAAAAAAGGAAAAAAAAAAAAAAAAACTACCACGGTTCAAATAAAGTATCTGCGCAAGTTGCTCCGGGTCCATGTGCCTGTTGGCTAAACATACTTTATTACTTTTGCCTTTTTCCTTGGCTGATGATAGCGGATAGCCAATGGGAACGAACCTCAAGCTTTCATTCTCCCCCTTTTGAAAATAACCTTGAACTTTATACGCAAATTTATCATAAAAAAATAATTAAAATATAATATAATATAAAAATATAAATAAAAAATAAAAAATTAAATAATATAATTTATTAATTTATTAATATTTATTTAAATATATAATATTTAAAATACGTTCATGATTAAAGGTGTTCATCGGTTAGATTAAGTCGCGACTCAAATTTTTAATTTTTTTAGGTCTGAATTATTTAGATCCGAAAATTTACATTATTATTGAAAAACAATTGAAAAATAAAAAAAATATTATTTTTAATTAGTATTTATATATAGATAAATACATCAATTTCTTTGAAGTTTTATTTACTAAGTGAATTTTAAATGGAAAAAATTTTACCCTTTTTTAATTATTAATTATTTATCCTTTTATTTACTTTTTATCATTTTTATTCATAATATTTTTAACTACAAAATAATGAAAATTTAATTAATTTCAAAATAATTTTTAATTACTATTAAATTATATTTTAATGCAAGTTCTATATTTTTGATAAACCAATGTTTATATAAAGGTATAAGAGAATCTGGTTGGGAAATAAGATCCCTATTGTCATCTCTTCGTCCGCAAAGAGTTCCAGGCGAAACTGCATAGACCAAGGGTTGATTTTTGAGCAGGAAAAAAATAGAGCCATAGGTCCCGAATAAAGACTTATTTCGAAGTAAAAAAAAAAATCATATGAAAAAGTTATATCATATCAGTATAATATTTTTTATGTAAATCAGAATACATATTTAAATTTTTAAGAAAGAATTAACTATTTATTATAAAAATTATTAATAAATTACTGAAATAAATATTTATTATTTAATTATTATTTATAAAATATAATAAATAGTTAATTTTTTTTTAAAAAATAAAATTATATGATATAATTTAAATAAAATATCTATATTAAAATGATGTAACTATTTGATATGATCTTTTTCTATTTTAAAACCAAATTATTTTAGTACCTTTTATCAATGGGAGAGAATGATGCTTTGCGGACACGGATTTGATAAGCGGATCAAGGAAAAGGAAAACCTTTAAGGATCATGAAGAAAAGGGGGCGGGGGGGGGAGAAGACTATATTTCGAAATCAAGCTTTTGGTTTGTCACAACCGAAAATAAATAAACTTTACAAGAGCAACAACATGGCACAGCATTTAGAAAAAAAAAAATTATTTATTTATTTATTTGATGATAGAGTTTTTTATGGATTGAATCAAGCGAACAATATTTTGATATTAGAAAAATTAAAATTCTTTATATTTTTATATTTTACATATATTTACAAATAAAATTTAAATGGAAATATTTTAGATTAAAAAAATTTCAAATAAGATGGGTTTAGAAAAAAAATTTAAGATCCTATTCAAATGAGATTGAATTTATCGAGCAAAATCAATAGACCAATTCTTGTGACTAAGAATACTATGAAATTATTTAAACTAAATTTTGGCACACCCAATATATAGGTGAGAGAAAGAAATAAAATAAAATTTACTTAAAGTTAAACTAGTATGTATATCTATATATATATATTTTATGGGTGAATACTTTAAAAAAATGAAGTTAATTAAAAATATTTAAATTTTATATTAAATAATATTTTTATTTTTTATTTAATAAATTTATTATCATCTAATTTGAATATTTGTGTAGTTTCACTATGCAGGTGCCGATCTTTCTTACTAACAATAGTGTGTATGACAAATTACAAATACTCCAATATTTTTTGTACAAAGATTAATAATAACATGGAAATAAAAAAAAACTATAAATACAAAAATTTAAAATTTAAATTTATTAACTATTAATAAATTAACTCAGATAAATTTTGACTCATAAATTATTATAATATTGCTTTTAAGTAACCAATTTTTGAGGAAAAATTGAGGGCAATGGAATGTAAAACAGTAAAAGGGTCAATATTGTGAGAACAGGCTGTAATAACGCGTGACTTGATCCCTGTTTTACGTTTTTTTCTCTAGGAGCTTTGTTTTCTTTCTTTAACTTTGTCTTTCTCGTTCATTTCGAATCTTTTGGCTTCATTTTTTAATTTTTTTTTAGTTTGGAAATTGAAGTTGTTTAGATTCCTTATTATTTCTTTTCTTTTTGGGTAACAGTATTATTTTTAATATTTTTTTTGACCCAACTATGCAAACGCGTTCTTTTAAAAAAAATAAAATAAAATTAAACTCCAATAAACAAAGACTTTAATGATTTAGTCTTACGAAACACTGTATTTGGTAAAATAAAAAATAAAAAAGAATATTCTTTAAGGAGACTGTTGAGAACAAACTTATCTTATGTGATTCATCGGTAAGAGATGAGTACGAAGAAGGAGCAAGCAAGAACGCGGTAATAGAATCAGAATTTTCAATTTGAGAGACGAAAAATTTATATTTAAGTGAAATTATAAGGTTTTTTTTTTATTTAAACTATATTTATATTATTTTTGGAGGCAAGATAAGTTTCATTCATTAATCGAAGGGGTTACAATTGACAGATACTAGACGCATGCCCGCACGCTGCTGCGGTCATTGTTCATTGTTTGCAATGTCAATACAAATTAGTTAATAATTATATATGTTTTATAATTATTTAATTTGTATAAATTTTATTAATTTTGATTAGTAATCTGATGATAATATCAATTAAAGTACATATAAAACAATGCTCAGTGCGTACAACAACTTTTAAAAACTAAGTTTATAGATCAAAAGATGTAAATCTGATCTTTACTTACCATCTCAAATTCCATAAAAAGCTTTTCTTATGAATGAAAATCACTTTAGTAAGAAACGATAGTAAAACGTTTCTGCAATATAGATTAGAGGAATTGAAACCACCAAAGTAATATCTGCTTGCTATATCAAATATGGAGGAACAATGGAAGTAGATGCGTACATTCCTACTAATTCTTCGCTCAATTTCCATGGTTGATTGTCGGCCTAAAGTAAAAACTTACACATTTACTAATTATTTTTGGAATTTTACTTAATATAAACTATTCATTTCAAATGCTTAAAAGTTTGGACTGTATATACTGACAAAAGAAGACTTTGCTTTGATTACCTATGACCAATAATGATCTCCAAGAGAATAACCCAAATGCAAAAACATGTTTTCATTTTTTTTTTTTGGAAGAGAATTCCTGGGAGTAGAGAAAAATGAATGAGAAACCTATAAAATATAAATGTACAAATGTCATTATAAGCAAATCCTATGTGCAGCCAAACAACATAGAGCCAGATGCCTTTACTATGAAAGGATTCTGAGAATAAAAACAAACAGGTAATAAAATAGTCAATTGTTTGATTTTATTATTAAATTTTTTTTTTATAATTAAAATTATTCCATCATTCAAAGAAAGCACAATAAAACATGCACAAAAATCTTATTACGAAGATTTTAATATTAGTCAAACTCAAAAAATCTAAATCAATTAACCTAACATTTCTATTCCTAACAATAACTATGGAAATATCTAAGCAAGTAAGACAACATTCTATTGACATTTTGCATTTAAGTAGCATATTCAAATTCTAAAAAGCCAAAGCAGTTTTTGTTGACCTATAGACATAAAATCCAAGCGAAGATCATTAATGTTTTACCAAAAACATACCAAATTTTATGAAAAGGAAGAATTAATCAAAAAATAAAATAGACCCCAAAGCTTTTGACTTGAACATCAGGGATTTAATTGGTCTAAATTTTTTGGAAACCTCGCAGCAATTTCTCTATTGCATTCATAGGCAAGTTTGCAACAAAAATACAAGTATTCTTGCCAGGAATAGATGGAAATGAAAAATATGAATGAAAAGAAAGATATAGCAATTTGCAACGTATCATTTTTAACTCCTAGGTAGTTCTCAATGAGAGAACTATAAACAATAGCTTGGAAAATCATTGCTCCCTTCCAAGCCTTTATTTATCAATCACGTACCTAAAACAATTACTAGAAAAAGAAAAACATTAAAATCAACCTATATAATGCTTCCAAATCACTTTATACATTCTTATAGATGAAAAAAATTCCCTTCTTTCAGATAATGGACTTATAAATGCTTGAATGCATGTTTGAACTTTCATATCTAATGCTTCCAAGTCAGTTTAATGGTTCCAATGCCACGTGGGCATCCATGTCATGTTTAGAAACATCTGGTTGAAACTGTTCAATAAAGATTCGGAACGTAGCACTAGCTGAGCCAATTTCTTGTATTTATATGAAATCAATCATATTAGAAATCGGATATGGGGTTCAAACTTTGAGCAAGGGAAATAGAAGCCTATACAGACCGATAAATGGAATATAATCCTCAAACCATCTGTGAAAACAAACCGAACCCCTTGCCTTGAGGCCACACTTCCATCCACCTAAATATCAGGCATATAATTATTAGCTTGCCAAGCATAGAAAGTAGGAGAAAGTACAATAATATGTTAAAGGAGATCACATTTTAATGGAATAATATGAAAATGTAGTGCGGAAACTTACAGGATTAGTGTATACAAAGTCATTAGCAAATTGAAGGACATAATTTTCCTATAATGAGGAATTTTAAGTAGTCAAACAGATACAAAATAAGAACATTACAGTAGCTGGTGCAAGGTGTATAGGGGTTGGTCACAAACTTACTATACTTTTCGCACGATGTATATCATGGAACTGGCAGGGCATGTTTCAACGGACTGATGGTAGTGAGAAGCAACTTAGTATTATTTTTAAGTCTTGAAACTCGAGGTATTTTGGAAATTTATACGCCTCATACCTAAAATAGTAACTTGCTTCTCACCAAAAAGAAGAGTCTTTGAAGCCTTGACTTTCAATTTTTTATGTTTCAATTGCCCGTGAATGCTTTTAAGCTTCAATATATCTATCATTTCATTCAACTTCCGTTACTAATACAACAATACCACAAATATTCACCAAAAAAGAAAAAAAAATCCTTGTTCTTACCCATAAAAAATTGCTAAGAATCAAACACTCACTCTAATCCAAAACTATGGTGAAAGGGATAAAACACAAACATGCAAACAAATAAACAGAACATCAAATGGCCACAAAACAGATAAATCTGAAAAAGATAACAATCCTGGAGTCTCAAAGATGGTCTACATTTGGCACAGAATAATGGATTGCATAATCTTATTATGGAGATTGATTCCAAAGTTGTCTTTAATTTAATATGGTGCTCCTTCTCAGCTCATAGTTCACTTATCAATGACTGCAATAAGCTTTCGGACAATTTCCTACGTTGTCCTCTTCACCACACTTACAGTGGAGGTAACATTTGTGCAGATATAATGGCCACTGGTATAGCAATAAAATTTTATTGTTTATGATTCACCACCTGCTTTTATTAGTTTCTATCTTTTTGCTGATATCACAGGCGTAGTGTACCCCAGATTTGTAACTTGAACTTTTGTTTTTGTTTGCCTTTATCATTAAAAAAAAAAAAAAAAGAAGCAGAAGTTTGCTCGGAATTCATGAGCATTCTCCCTCTCTCTCTCTGTGTGTATATATATATATATATATATATAAGCATAAAACCGCGTTACATTTTTTTCTTTGTTTGATGAATAAAAAAAAGTTAAGAGTTGTCCGTCAGCTTTTTTTTTTTTTTTTTTTCACAAGGACCTACAATGTTCCAAGTAAATGACTCTGTTTCTTGGCTAAATAGACTTTATTGCTTTTGCATTTTTCCTTAGCTGATGAAAGCTAAATGTGGAATTTTTTATATTATTATCGATACAATTTTTTTATTTTTCTTAATGCATTATTTTTTATTTAATTCTCGAAATATGTTATTTTTTATTTCGCGTTGAGAACTCGTCATTTAAGATGGTGATGAGTAAATATGATGATATTGAACCATTGAGTTCTCAATGGCATATAGGAACCCAACAGAATTTTTTTTTTATTTTTTTATAATTAGATGGATTATAAATTTTAAGTTTATACTATAATAAATATTATAAATTTTTAATTTTTGATATTAAATTTAGTATAAATATAAATATAAATGTACTAATATTTAAAAATTAGATATAAAATTTAAATAATTTTGAATTATATATAAGTATAAAATTTTACAATAAAAAATTATTTATTATATTATTATTGATGCAAACTTTTTCTCAAGGAATCGGATTTGTAACAACACTTGTTACAGCTATGGCCTTCTTTCTTGCAAAATCCACAATGCTTTGATTGGCATCTCTCTTTAATGTCCATTTTATTATGAATACAATTTGATTTTGATTGGCCTTTTGGATCTCTCCGTATTTCTAGACTAGGACATATAATCTTTATTTTTAAATAAGATCAATTTTAACATCAGATTCCATATAACGTACTATATCGATTATCATAAAAGATAAAAATATAAATTACACAAAAAAAATTTGGAATGCTAAAAGTACATATTGTACAAATAACAGTAATAATAAAAATATATATTAAACAAATCATTACATATAAAACTTTATTGATAGGGGGCCTTTCGCCTAGTATTGAATAACAATGTGGAGCTCTCTTATTATGTGGTGGCAATACTCGTCGTTCAATATTTTCAGTTCATTGCTATGAGTGCTCCGAGTTCGATGTCTTTGACCTCTTCTTGCCATCGCCAGTGCTTCTTCTTGAATGGCTTCTTCTTCAGTGGCTTCTTCTCGAGTCGCTTCACCTGTAATATTTGAAACCCTAAATCTAAATCCACCTGTTGCACCATAAAAAGGACTTGGATTCCAGTTACTAGAGGAAGCAGCACCTGTTGCACCATAAAAAGGATTCAAGTTACTCATACCACCAGTGTCTAAAACTGGAGTACCATACTGATAAATGGTAGACAAATATGTTGGACCTGGACTCTGCATTAGAAGGTCGATATCTAACCTACCTGTCAATGGCTCCGGCCGACAACACCTATCCTCATCATCATCTCTAATATGGCTGAAAGAATGTCGGTGATTGAATGACAATCCAGGATCACGTTCTGGCTTAGGATGACTAAATGACATCCTAGGTGCATTGAAATTATGAACATCTACCGAAGTAGGTTACCCCATCTTTCGAGTAACACCCGATGATGGAAAAAAAATAAAAGGTTGACCTTGTTCATAGAACCGTCTTATGTATTCATCTGATGCCTCAAAATTGTTGTTCATTATTTCAGAGCTAGACGCAATAAGTATATAACGATTTCCCAATACTAGATCCATTTTCTATGCTTTTCGGCCCAGTTCTTTGCATGATTACCACGCATGTCAATTTTGTGAACTTTATCAAGGTTCACTAGTGTTTAAGGGATCGGTTGTTGCACCCTAAATTGATATAGAACCCTATCCATTTGGTGTCACTCTATAACTTAAAAGCATATTAGTGCCGTATTTGCATGCCATATGTGGCTACTTCTCTATGCTTCCATTGGGAGGCATGCCATTATCTCATTAGAACGATATGGCTTCCACAAAAACTGCAAAAGTACATAAAAATTATTACCGAACAATATGGCATAAGTAGGGTTAAATACACATGTACTTTAATCAACAACTTTAAAATATTTACCCTATCAAAGGTGATACATTTGAGTCTTCCTCTGATACTTTTAAGCTTGGTTGGGGTGAATCTATAATCTTTTCTACCAACCCATTTGTTACCATATATATCAAATTTGTAATAATTTATATGTTAGTATAACTTTTATACTAATACAATATAAACGAAGTATTGAAGTTTATTATATTAACGTGAGAGGGTATGCAGGCTGTACACTAACTCTCGGTGCAAGAAATGACATCCGATACCAAGCCCATGATTATAGTAGCCATAAACAACCACCTATATCACGGATGCCTTTAGTTGTGGCCCGACAGAGTTCTCTATATTAGAATCCTAAACAAGATGAACCCCAACTATAATTTTCAACTGCCCTGAAATCTCGTAAAATTGAAAGATACATTAAATTAACCCATTTATTAAATTTATCAGGCATTAACATTTCTCCAATTAAACGTAAAATATACGCTCTAACGACATATTCTATATCTCGTATGGTTGGATTATGTAGGAGTGTAGTGAAAGTTCTTTCTACCCAAATTATTTTCAATCTTGACCCTTTTAAAAAGTTATCAGGAGGTATCTGACCCAATAATTTAAGGCACACGTCGGCCCATTCCCAAAGGCTCCCTCTTTTTACTGCTTCGCCATCAACGAGGAGTCCCAATTGAAGTGCAATATCTTCTAGGGTGATCGTGCATTCACCGCATGAAAGATAAAATGTGTGCGTCTCATGTCTCCATCGTTTAATCAACGCTTTTATTAGTTCAGCCTTATATTGCGGGCTTCTAATTAAGGCTGCATGGTAAAATCCAGTAGACCTTAGATATTCCACAATATATGCATTTGGTTTTTCCAAAGCAAATTTTCGCGATCGTGACTCGCGATCAAAATTCGGTTCAATAAGTAATTAATTTATTAGTTATAAAATTCTAAATTCTTAATATTCAAATATTTTAACTTGGTAAATTAAATTATAATACCTTGGATAATACCTTTTACGATATATAAATTTTTTGTAGTCTCAATAACGATGATGATGAATTTCTTGTAGTCTCAACAATGATGATGATGATGAAGCCATTATATTAGTCAAAATTATGTCTACAAGAACTAAACTTTTTTAACATTAAAATAACTTAATATACTAAACTAAATCAACTTGTATAAGAAAAAAGCTTAATTGTAACATAAATAAATTACAACAAATTACATTATAATAAATGATAAAGCACATTATAATAAATTACATCATGATAATAAATAATAACGTACATTATAATAAATTATAAAGTTAAATATCATATTTTTTTCGTTAAATAAAAAAATCATACCATAATCTCTCAAAAAAATTTCAATTTCTACATAAAATCTTAATTAATACAAAAAATATTAAATCGTGATAATAATAATAATAAATTACAAAATTAATATTATGTTATTTAAATCAAAACTTTAAATTATACCTTAATCAAAATTAATAATTACGATAATGAATTACAAAACTAATTATATTTTAATATTATAAAAACACTTTTATAAATAAAAATTAAAACATACCTTATTTCTTTTCTTCCTTTTTATCTTCGATGTGAGAAGAAAAGCTTCAAGCTCTATTTATAAAGAACTTGAAGCTCTCCTGGCGCCTTCTCAAATCCCCCCTCCCCAAATAATTGATGGATTCTTTAAGGTCATGAGCTATAAAGTTTGTGACCTTAAACATAATGCCCTGCCATAAAATGGCAGGGCTGGCTCCCCTTTCTGGCAAAATAATTGAGCCAGTGGGGAAAAGATTTAGTGGGAATTTGCCCATTGGGCATTTTTTGCAATGAGTATGTTATCTCTTGATGGAAACTCACCAACACGGTTGGCGAGTTCCATCAAATTTGAGTTTCCATCACATTTACTCTTCGCCGCCTGAGGTGGTGAGTTCTCAACGAAAAATCGAAAACGAGCACATTTCAGGAATTAAATTAAAAATAGTGTATTAACGAAAATAAAAAAATTATCAATAATGATATAAAAACCCCAAATGTGAACAAACCACAACCTTTCATTTTCCCTTTTGTGAAAATAACCCTAAATTTTCCATGAAAATATGATATCAAAAAAAACAATTAAAATATAATATAATATAAAACTAATATGAATAGAATACATTAAAATTTAAATAATATGAATTATTAATGTATTAATATTTATATAAATATAAAAATATCTTAACAAGATTATAGTTAGAAGTATTCATGGGAATGCAACTCGAATTTTTTATTTTTTCTTGTCCAATCCTAAATCAGACTCTGCTTGAAAATAGTGTATTAACGAAAGTAAAAAAATTATCAATAATGATATAAAAACCCCAAATGTGAACAAACCACAACCTTTCATTTTCCCTTTTGTGAAAA
>JBBYHO010534370.1:0-15968 GCA_038382025.1 Adansonia gregorii | reverse complement strand
GCAAGTTAATGTGTAAATGTGCTTGAAATGTGTTAGGCTAATGATTCATACATGGATTAAGGATAACAAGATGTATGAGCAAGAGATATCAAACTAATAAGGATGAAATGAGCATTTTGCACATCAAAGGGGCATTGAGGCTTTCAAATCCTAAGCTACCACAACCAAAAGCCATAATAATTCGTGATAATCTAAGAGGGTGATGGAATCATGGAGAGCTCACTAGAATGATGACACCAAAAAACAGAAAATGCAAAGATAGAGTAAGAAGTTATACCAACAAACTTCAATTCTTGGCCAAATGGTTGGAGCAGTAGAGATGGCTTGAATTTCCCTCTTTTCCCTATAGTTAATAAGCAAGAAAAAGAGAAAAATAATAAGGTTTTGGTTTTGGTATGAATAAGAGTGATTTTTAGAGTGTGTAGAGGTTGAGAGTGAATGTTTTAGGCCTACTTTTAGGCAGTGCATAAAGAGCTACGGGATTTGTTTTTAGAATCTGATATTTGTTTTAATCTTTCCTGATGCAAAGAAATGAGTTAAAATTGAGTTTTGCATCAATAGTGGAGAGTCAAAAATGCTCAAACCATGAAAATGGCCTGCATGTATCGATACATTGCATAATGTAACGATACATTTGGTCCAAAAACCTTGATGGTGTCGATACAATGAACATTGTATCGATACAGTGAACATTGTATCGATACTATGAACCAATGTATCAATACTATGAACCACGTATCTATACATATTGATATGTATCGATACATTTCTTTATACAATGCATGTTTTGGTCTTGGCATGGCCTAGTATCAATGCACGAGCTCCTGTATCGATACAGAGGCTCATGTATCAATACATCTACATTTTGTATCATACAAATTAAGACATTTCAAATTTTTGGATTGTTAGAGCATTGTATCGATACATAAGAACCATGTATCAATACCTTTAAGTAAAATTGTGAATTTTCTTATATATTTTGTCCCTAGACACGTTGAACTACGTCATTTAATGCCACATCTTTGCATTTACCTTTGATATGATCCTTAGGCCTTCTTAACCTCTTTAAAATACTTTTTCGTCAGGCAACGTTGTCACTCGATGATCATTGCCCCCTTTCACGTTTATACTCCAAATTGCTAAAAATTAGCCCGAACAAAGTAAGGTGTCTACACTTATTTCTTTGTACAACTACAACTTATCATTTATTTTTGTTTTCTTTTGCATTATGCATCATTTCATTATTATTGCCATGGGACAGTTGGACAATAGTGCAGTGTTTACTAAGGGGTGTATGTCATGGAGCAACAGTCTGCCTCAAAGTTGAAATCTTTTGAGGAAGTTCGAGCCTGGTTCAACCAATGGTAGCATAAAGATAGGGACGTCCTAACACCTGAGTTTATCTTAACAATGCATGAAAAGATGAAATTAGGGTATCATCAAAATGACTAGCAAGATCTAAAATATATATGGACTAGTTAGGATAGTACCAAGAAAGAATCATTCGCGAAAAGACACGGGAACATTATCATTTTACTCCAAGTCCATTTGGATGTTAATTTGCTTTAGGCAACTTCCCAATTTTGGAACCCTGCATATCGATGCTTTACCTTCAACCATGACTGATAGAATATATTGCAAGGCATTAAACCCTCTAACTTTTACGAAAAGATTAGCCCAGATTCTTAGTGCACTTGAGACATGGATTGAAGGTCACATCAAGAAAAAGGGAAATGGTAAATGTACTTCATGGGCTAGTTTAAAAAAGGCAATGGCAAATACCGTTGACATTCAAACAATGCAAGATATATTCACTTTGGCAATATATGGCCTAGTAATTTTCATCAAGATGCTAGGTTATGTCAAAGTGGCAGTGGCGGATCTCGTTTCTCAATTTTGTTACAATATTAACTCTATACTTTCATCATCGCTGAAAGCATCTGAGTCCTTAATTTTTGTAAGAAAATAGAGACAGGACGTTGCATTAGTTATGCACCTATTCTTCACCTGTGGCTTATTAGCCACCTTTGCTCGGAAGAAAAGAAAAGGCCATACAATTTCTTCCTTAACTTCAATCCTATCTTCAAAGTCCTTGAGAAAGAATGGTTTCACACAAAGTTCGAGGAACAATGAATGCAAAAATTTCAAAATCTCAACAGGGATGAAGTGACATGGAAGGTTGCTTGGTTCTCGCCACAAACCATCACGTACAGATATGAAGATTACAATTATATGACACCCATTGAGTTATGGGAAGTACCAGCTACACACCAATTTTGGTCCTTCGATAATTTTTGTGTCAACAATTTATCCTTTTGTTTAAGACCTAAAGCATGTGAGCTTGAATATGGCAGACTAGATTATAAGTTAAAAATTCAGTTAGCCTTCCATGCTTGGAGACAAACTTGTTGCATGGAAAGACACTGGAGAGGACGTAGTGTGACCTCAGGGTATAATGAATGGAAGATATGTCATATCAATGATACCTTGCCTCCATTCACTATTGTATCTATAGATGAAGAAGTCTCTTATGAAATTGCACTGTTTAGACAAGAATTCTAAGAAGAAAAGATAACCCTTACCAAGGAGTTGCCCACCTAAATGAGGAAAAGAGTCAATTAAAGATGGATCTTTATTTACGTGAAGCTAAGGTAAAATGAGTTGATAAGGAGAAGAATCGTCTCAAAAAAGATCTCGAGAGTTTAAGGAAAGACTATATGGTCGTCAGTAAAGCAAACAAATCATAATGCCAAGGCAGGTCTTCAATTAAGTGGAGAACATAAATTATCACCATAAAAAAAATTCTACATCAGTGGAAAGAAATGGCTAAAGACAGTAAAGAAAAGCTTGTCCAAGCTCGAACCCTCACATCAACTTATTAAAAGAGAAATGTATTATGAAAAGCTCGAGTTTGAGATTTGAGAGTGAATCAAGTTGAGAATGAGACATTAACAGTCAGGGTTGAAGGCTTAGAGTAATCCTTACAAGCTCGCTAAAACTAGGCAAATGAATCAGTATGGGCCTTAGAATAGTAAGAGTAGGAATGGCAATAAATAGTTGATTAGGCACGCTAAAATTATCAAACTCATCATCACCATCTCACTGAACAAATTCAGGTAGCTTAATTGGAGGCCGTATATATGATGGACATAGCTTGATCTCTCGCATATAGCATCTTACCCACTGGAGCTCATGAACAAGAATTGCTGTATTTCTTAGAACACGCAATTAAACAATGTATTCATGCCAGACATTTTCGAACGTAATCATATGTATTCAAGACTTTGGTTGCTTCAACGAAAGAGATTATTGTGGAGCTGTTTGCTAATCCAATTGTCCCTTTTGCATTTGCATCAATAACAATTATTAATTTTTTGTTTTGCATCAATAACATAATTCTTTTTTTGCTTCATGAATTCATATCCATTTTCATGTCATGTCATGACACATTTTAAAGGTATAATCCATCAATAATCTAAAGTGAAGGTATCCCAAAACATAAAATCTTCAGCTTGCCATCACTACAGCACTCGTACCCATCGTAAGGCAATAGTAAACAATCATCAATCTTGCATTGAGTAACTAGAACTCATGTATAGAGAATTTCAAGAACATTCAGCTCGTAAAAATAAAGAACTTCAATCTCAAATGGTAGAATTGACAAAACTGTTGTCTATAGCTTTAAAGGATAAAGGATAAATAAACACCATCGACACTGGAAACCTTAAACCCTGAGAGTAATTTGAATGGTGGTACGAGGCTACTCATGTGTGTGAACAACATCCCCTAGTAGTGAGAAGTCCATCAACTCAACCATTCATTTATCTAGGCTCTTCGCTTGCTATACCGATAGTACTAGATCTTAATGAACAAGCAGAATAAGAAAGGGCAAAAAGGTATTCGAAAAATGATCAAGGCTTAAACAAATACCAATCTATAGAGAAATATCTTCAAGCTATTGAGGGAAGTGATAAATATGGAATTGTAGATGCGAAGGCTCTAGGACTTGTCTCTAGTCTTGTCATTCTGCATAAATTCAAGGTGTCAGAGTTTGAAAAATATAATGGGACCACAAATCGTGCTACCCACCTTTGGATGTGTAGTCGTAAGATGATGGGTATAAGGAAAATGAAAAATCGCTAATGCACTGCTTCCAGGACAATTTAGCCAGGGTAGCTCCCTGATGGTACATAGGGCTAGATCTTATAAGAATTCAAACATGGATAAATTTGGCTTATGCATTCCTTAGCCAATATAAGAACGCATCTAACTAGGCCCATATCGCCCTTCTCTCATGAACATGGACAAGAAAGCCTTTGAGAGTTTTAGGTACTAACCCTAAAGATAGAGAAAGGAAATAGCTTAGGTTCAACCTCCATTAACTGAAAGAAAAATGATAGTTATGTTCGTTGGCACTTTAAAAGCTCTCTTTACTATAAGAAGTTGGTGGGAAATGCCATGAAAAATTTTGTTGATATGGTTATATCAAGCAAGATGATTGATAATGCGTTAAAAAAGGAAAAATATTTATGGGAGAATCATCTGGGATAATTAAGAAATTAACAAGTAAAGGAAAAGAAAAAAAAGTAAACGCTATTAGTCACAGCACTGCAAAGTTCTTTTAAAATCCAAAGCTCAACTCAAGGGGTATATGCCTAAGTATGTTGTATCTGAGTTTTAGCCCTTGCCAAATGACACCAACAGTTCACTCTACTTAGATTTCTCCAACAGTCACCCTCACACCAAATCCTATTCAAAACACTACTCCAAGCATGCAACCTCGCAGCACGAACAATGCAATAGCCCTAAGTAATCATCAACACCCTAAGAAAGGGAACATTTTAACCCTTTACAATACTCATATAAAGAGATCTACAATTGCCTATTAGTCGGTCAAATGGTTGCCCCAGTATTCTTGGACCCGAAATCTCTACCATACCTTAACTGGTATGATATGAATGTTTATTGTGAATATCATGCTGGAGAATAGGGACATTCAATTAAGAACTGTACGTCATTCAAGAGAAAGGTGTAAAGCCTTATGAAAAGAGGCATAATCAAAATAGAGAAAGGGCCCAAACTAAATGTTAAGGCCAACCCGCTTCCTGATCATGCTAAACTGAGGGTAAATGCCATAATTGATGGGAAAGGTTATTGGATCAAAAGAGATGTTAGAAAAGTTAAGACACTAATGAGTAGGGTATGGCAAGCATTCAAGGAAGTTAGGATAGTAAGCCTAAGAAAGGAATTCATGGAGTCCTCTTGCTACTACTATGCTCCAAAGCACGATTTGCATTAATGTTCATCATTCCTGAAAATGGTCCATAGAATGATGGATCGATCTTAGATAAAATTCCACAAAGAATGTCATAAACTGACTTATCCATCCGTTAACATCATTAAAAAGGAGAAAGTAAATGGTGATGGCATCGTATTTACCTTTCTTTTATAAGTACAAAGAGGCAGCCAAATGAAAGCTTTAGGCATTACACTTCCAAGTGGATGGAAAAGGCTGCCCAAATTCAATCACTATTGAAAGAAAAGGAAATAATCGTTAGGTTCATTGGTACACTATAGTCACCGTTCTATGAAAAAAGGCAAAAAAAACCTTTAAAAGCTTTACAAACGTAGTCATACTCTGTGGAATAATGGATAAAGCTTTGAAAAGAGAATTAAATAAGGGCATGAGGAAAGAAAAAGTTAAAATAACATGATAATCGAGGTTTGATAAAGAAGCTTGTTCATCTCAAACTCATATAGATGCGGACCTAGAAAGGTTCATTGTTGAGCAAGATTATGAGATTGTGAAAGATATGGAAGAGTGCAGAATGCCAATGAGTATATTTTGACAAATTTTGGTAAAGCCTAAATTAGTTAATAGGGTCAAAAAGAAAGAGGAAAAAGTTGGCAACTTCTATGATTTCCATACAGTATTTGGTCAAACCATTCAGATGTGTAAAGAGTTTCATGCCATGGTCCAAAAAATAATAAAAGAAAGCAGCATCGAATTTTATGATAAGAAGCAAACTTTAACTAATCAACTCATAGATGCACTTTCATCCATCAATACCATAGAAGGGGATTGGGACAATCCCTTTTATGGCATCGGAAGACCACTAATCTTGTATGATAATCGACCATATCTTCAAGCCACTTCTGTCCCATTTGCACGCAGAATGGTCATTCAACTACCATCTCTATTCTCTTATGAAGACAATAAGGCTATTCCCTAGAAATATGAGAGTAAAACTTTAATTATTGAGAAATCTAGTCAACTAGCCTTAAATATTGATCTTTTAAGGGTAAGCCACTTGACGCGAAATGGTAAGTGTTATGCACCACTAGTATTAAGAGATGAAGCTCAGTAAGAAGATACTAGCTAGAATCTTTTAACACTTAAGTCTATAATTAAAGGGTTAAATTTAAAAGTTACCTAGGACCAAATAAGTGAGAAAGAAGTAATAGAGTTTCTTAAGTTCATCAAACAAAGTGAATACAGTATCATTGATTAGTTAAATAAGCAACCAACCAAAATAGCCATGTTGTCACTTTTGCTGAACTCTGAAGCTCATAGAAATGTACTTTTGAAAATTTTGAATAAGGCCTATATCTTTCCTGATATTTTTATAGGCTAGCTAGATCATCTAGTGAAAAATATCATGGCTGACAATTACATATCCTTTAGTGATGACGAGATTCCATAAGGAAAAAGTGGAAATCATAAAGCCTTTCACATCACCACATATTGCAAAGAGAATACATTGCACAGGGTGCTCATTGATAATAGGTCAGCTTTGAATGTAATACCTGTCATGCCTAAATAAACTCCCTATTGATGTGTCTCACATTTGAAACAATCACACAGTTATGCGAGCATTTGATGGAACCTGTAGAAGCATTATAGGGAACATCACTATCCCACTCTAAATAGGCCCATGTACTATGAGGTTAACTTTCATGTGATGGACATTGCTCTATCATATAATTGCTTTTTGGAAGGCCATGGATCTATTCTCTAGGAGAAATCCTATCATTCATACACCAAAAATTAAAGTTTGCAATTAGAAAAGAAGTTATTAGTATTCATAAAGAAGAAGATATCATTGCTGCTAACTCGACTGATACCCCATATGTTGAACCTGATAAGGGCATTCCAAAACACTTTTTTCAATCATTTGAGTTTATTAGTGCTGCCAATGTTAAGGAGGGATTACCCATGATTAAGCCTCATCTATCAGGAAGCACATAAACGGGCTTTAAACTAATAGTCAACAAAGGTGCTCGAGTAAGAAAAGGGCTTGAAAGATGCCTTCAAAAAGTTATTATAGCCCTAAAAGTGACCCATTAGGCTGACAAGAGAGGAGTGGGATTTAAACCCAATGCACAATAAAAAAAGAAGCAAGCCCAGAAGAATCAAGAGAAAAGAATAGCACGTCTATTGGGATAGGACATGGGACATAAACCTATGACATTTTTGCCATTACATAAGAACTTTCACTCAGGCGGATATGTTAACACTAGCTTAACAAATGTCATGCTTATGTTAAGGAAAACTTTTAGAGATTTCTCTATCAATGTAATTAAAGAGCCATCAGTAATGGATGGAGAGATCGACTTATGCCCTTTAGAGTTTATTCCAAGTGTTTGGACTGAGATAGAAATCCTTATATTATTCCGAACTCTTTCAAAGCAATGCCATGAACCAAACCCATATGCTTTCACCTAAGAGCATTCTAGTATCCTTTGTATGGATACCTTTTATTAAGTATTATCAATGAGATGGAGCATTATCCATTCATTCATTGTGTTTATTTTTGCCTCCCTTCGTATATCTTTTTGCTTATATTATTCTTGTTCATATTTTAGGTATTCCAATGAAGATGACATGAATATCCGTATTGAGACTCAGGAAATTGACTTTGGGCAAGTAGTCTATGCTAGTAGGGTTGAGCATGAAGTAGATTCTAAGAAGGACCTGTACCCCCAGATCTACTCAAACTAATTAAATAAGAAAAAAATATGTTTTACCTCATAAAGAACCCATTGAAACCGTAAACCATGGGATAGAAGAAGACTAAAAGGAAGTCAAAATTGAAACCTCTATATAACCATCAACCAGAAACCAACCAATAAGCCTTCTCCAAGAGTTTCGAGAAGTGTTTTCCTGGTCTTACTAGGATATGACTAGGTTGAATACTAACATCGTAGTCCATAAACTTCCTCTTAAACCTGAGTGTAAACCTTTATAGCAAAAGCATAGGTTGATGAAACATAAGATACTACTAGAGATCAAAGAAAAAGTCAAGAAACAATTTGAAGCAAGATTTATTAAAGCACTAAACACCTTGAGTGGGTGGCCAATATAGTCTCAATCCTTAAGAAGGATGGTAAGGTATGGATGTGTGTGGATTATAGGGACTGAAACTGAGCTAGTCCAAAAGATAAATTTTTTTACCCGATATCGATACCCTAATGGACAACACCGCCAAAAATACACTTTTTTTCATAGATAGATTTTCGAGATACAATTAAATCAAAATTACGATCAATGACATGGAAAAGACCACTTTTAAACCATGTGGGGATTTTTTTGCTACACAGTAATGCCTTTTGGGCTAAAAGACATTGGGATAACTTATCAAAAAGGGCAATGGTGACATTATTTCATGACTTGATGCATAAAGAGATCAAAATTTATGTGGACGGCATGATTACCAAGTCACTTAAAAAGAATGAACATGCAACCAACTTGCGAAAGCTCTTCAAATGCCTTTGTAAATATTAGCTCAAGTTAAAACCTACCAAATGCACATTTGATGTCACATCCAGCAAGTTATTAGGCTTTATTGTGAGTGATAAAAGAATAAAAGTGGATCTCGACAAGGTTAGGGCCATTCAAAGCCTGCCACTGCCTTAAACCCCAAAAAGGTGAAGTTTTTTGGAAAAATTAAACTATATAGCCTGATTTATATCTCTATTGATTGATAAATGTGACTTGATCTTTTGATTGCTTCATAAACAAAATCTCAGACAATGGAATGGAGAATGTCAAGAAGCCTTCGATAAAGTAAAGTAATACCTTTCAAGCCCTCTAGTGCTTAGGCCCTCAATCCTAAGCAGACCTCTAATTTTATATCTATAAGTTTTTGATAGTTCGATGAGCTGTGTATTAGGCCATCATGATGATTTGGGAAGAAAGAATAGGCTATCTACTATTTAAGCAAAAAGTTCATGGAATATGGAAATAACTACTCAATAGTAGAAAAGCTATGTTGCGCCCTGGTCTGGACAGCCAGAAGGTTAAGATAATATATGTTATACCACACCACGTGGTTGATCACCAAACTAGATCCTGTCAAATACTAATGTAAAGCCTTTGCATTGTCAAGGAGATTGATTAGGTGGTAAGTCCTGCTTTCTTAATACAGTATTGTATATGTGAATCAAAGGGCCATCAAAGGTAGTGCAATTACAGATTTCTTGGCTTGTCGAGCAACAAATGATTACCAACCTTTAGACTTCCAATTCTTCGATGAAGACATAATGTGCATAGCCAAAGTGGGAGATGCAACCGATAGGATTCACCTTGGAAAAGTGTTTTTCGATGGTGCTTTAAACATATTGGGGCATGGAATTTAGGTAGTTTTAATCTCACCAAAGGAAAGCCATTATCCTTTCACTACGAGATTGAGCTTCGACTATAATAACAATATAGCTAAATTTGAGGCTTACATCATGGAACTGTAGGCCACCATCAAAAGGGGCATCTAAACCTTACAAGTGTTTGAAGACTTAGCCTTTGTCATTTACCAATTGAAAAGGGAATCGTAGACACGTGACACCAACCTAACTCATGGCAAAAGTTTAATCTTAGAACTAAAAAAAAATTTTATGATGTTAGCTCTCGATATTTACCTTGAGAAGAAAATTAAATTGTTGATGCCTTAGCCATCTTATCATCCATGTTTAAGGTCAATCAAGAGTCGAACGTCAGCCCTATTCAGATAAGCATTCATTCAACACTAGAGTTTACTAAAATATCGAGGAAAAAAAGATGGTTTACTCTGGTATCATGACATCCTCCAGTATATCAAAAATCAGTAATAGCCAAATCATGTCACCGGAAATGATAAAAGAATTACTATAAACTTCACTTTGGATGGCAAAGCACTATGCATGACAAGTTGAGACTAGGTATTACTCCGGTGCATGGATGCCTCAGAAGCCAAAAGAATCCTCGAAGAGGTTCATGAAAGGATCTATTGTATGCATGCTAATGGACATCGAATGGCAAAATAAGTCATGCTATCGGGATGTTACTAGTTGATTCTAGAAAGGGATTGCATCAACTATGCCTGTAAATGCCATAAATGCCAAATCTATGCAGACAAGATTCATGTTCCTCTAGTACCATTGCACGTTATGATAGCCTTATGGCTATTTTCTATGTAGGGCATGGATATGCTTGGACTAATCACCCCTAAGGCCTCTAATGGACATCATTTCATCCTAGTTGCTATCGACTATTTCACTAAGTGGGTGGAAGAAGCTTTTTATGCTAACGTCACTAGAGCTATCATATGCAAATTTGTGAAGTCGAAGATCATCTGTCGGTATGGCCTTTCTGATCAAATAATTATGGACAATACACTAATCTGAAAAAAATGATGAAGTAATTTGCTCTCAGTTCAAAATTCAACAACAAAATTTTGTCCCATATCGTCAAAAAATGAATAGGGCAATGGAAGCAGTCAACAAGAATATTAAGAAAATAATCAAAAAGATGGCTGGGATGTACAAGGATTGGCATGAAAAGTTACCTTTAGCATTACATGCTTACCACACAGTAGTACAAATTTTTACAGGTGCTACACCATTTTCCTTAGTCTATGGCATAGAAGCTATTCTACCCATTGAGATAGACATCCCGTCACTCAGAATCCTAATGAAGCATAACTTGAAGAGGGTCAATGGGTTAAAAATCGATTTAAGCAACTTAAAATTGTTAAAGAGAAAAAAATCAAAGCCATCTGTTATGGGTAGATGTATCAAAAGTGCATGATGAGAGTCTATGACAAAAAGGTCTGTCCTTGTCAGTTCTAAGAAGGTAAGTTGGTGCTTAAGCAACTTATCCCAATCCATAAAGATGTTTGCAAAAAATAAACCTTAAATTAGAAAGGACCATACCTGCCCAATCTTGTGACTCTAATTTCGTAAAAATATACTATGCCAGAAAAAACTTTAAGATGAAAGCCCAAAAAGGCATTCTATTAGTCCCTCACCCATCACTCTCTAAGAAAACAAAAACTATAAAAATAAAGAAAAAATAAAGAAAAAACCAACTTAAGTTAAAAACTTGAGAAGATGGCTTAAGTAACCGAACCCATTCAAACCAAGTCTAGCCCAAACCATCATCAGTCCAAAAACAATTTTCCTCATATTCATAACTTTGGCCAAGGCACCAAATAATAACTTAAGCCATCTGTCAATGTTGATTAAACCTCATCCACAACTGCACTTAGAAAATGAAAACTAATTAACCTTAAGGCCTCCATCCTACCATTGGGCAATCTGAGGAATCTTCTTATGATTTGGCCAACACCACAAGGATCATTTGCTCAAGAAAAGGTCTCTAAAAACACTCAGTGGAAAATTCATGTCATCAGCATCGAAGCTAATCGACCAGGAATACTTTTTTTAGCTCTTTTGTATTTAAAAAATTTTTAATCGAATAAGAATATAATTGCTTAATTTTTAACCCTGCATTCCATGTTGCATCATGTTTATCATTTAATTGATAATGCTTGATAAATGAACAAAGTTGATAACAAGATTTCATAGCATTACTGGGAAAGATTAAACTTTACGAGAATTTTTGTTAGTCTAAGAACCAAAAATAAACTTTAGGGCCATGGTTGGTCCCACATTCTTTGATCTTGTATCTTAAGAAGTGTTCAAACTCTACCCCTAAATAGCTTATCATAAAGAAGAAATGCTAAAATCCTAATTTGATTAACACCCAAACAATAGGGTTTAGCATATTTGAACAGTCAAAGAGGCTCTTTAGAGTTAGAATTAGCAAAAAGGCACCACTCATGCTTGCTAACAAACTTTTTATAGCTAGAGCCTTCTAACGTGAATCATCTAATTTCATAATCCTCTTGTTACCATCATTGGTTATCGAGACAAGAAGCCATCTTATTAGACATGAAAAAGATCCAAAATTAATAAATTATACCTTTGAAAACACCACTTTTGAGCACATATACGCATTCTTATGCATTCTATAAGATTAAACATTTTTTAGGTACCAATCTTCGTACAAAAGATAAATCAATAAAAAGTGCAATATATGACTTTTTATTTCTAAAAACTTTGCAAAATCTTAGGTAAATACCTTTGACATCACAAGCTCATTGAAAATCATCTAAGAAAAGATCTCTAATCTCAACAGCTTTTCTTTCTTTGTCCTCAAAAAGCATGACTTTTCTTTTTTTATCCTTAAAGAGCAAATTTTTTTCTTTGTCCTCAATAAGTAGGACGTTTCCTTTTCCAATCCTTAAAGAGCAGGACTTTTTTTTCTCAGTCCTCAAAAAGTAAGGTATTTTTTTGTCCTCAAAAAGCAAAAGCTTTTCTTTTCTTTGTCCTCAAGGAGTATGATGTTTTCTTTCTTTGTCCTTAAAGAGCAGGATGTTTTCTTTCTTTATCTTCAAAGAGTGAGAGCTTTTCTTTTTTTTGTCCTTAAAGAGTAAGACATTTTCTTTCTTTGTCCTTAAAGAGCGAGACCTTTTCTTTCTTTGTCCTCAAAAAGTAAGACCTTTTCATTCTTTGTCCTTAAAGAGTAGGACCTTTTCCTTTCCTGGTCCTCAAAGAGCAAGATGTTTCATTTTTTTGTCCTCCAAGAGTAAAACATTTTCTTTGTTTATCTTCAAAGACCAAGATGTTTTCTTTCTTTATCCTCAAACTGCAGGACGTTTTCTTTTTTTTGTCCTCAAAGAATGGGACCTTTTTTTTCCTTTATCCTCAAAGAGCAAAACCTTTTCTCTTTTTTGTCCTTAAAGAGTAGGACGTTTCCTTTCTCTGTCCTCAAAGATATGACCTTTTCTTTTCTTTATCCTTAAAGAGCTAGACTTTTCTCTTTTTTTGTCCTTAAAAAGTATGATGTGTTTTTTCTTTTTCCTCAAGTGCATGACTTTTTCTTTCTTTGTCTTCAATGAGTGGGATGTTTCCTTTCTTGTCCTCAAAGAGCAAGGCATTTTCTTTTTTATCCTCAAAGAGCAAGATGTTTTTGCTTCTTGTCCTTAAAGAGCAGTACCTTTTCTTTTTTTTTATCCTTAAAGAGCAAGATGTTTCCATTTTTTGTCTTCAAGGAGCCGGACCTATTCTTTTTTCTCCTTAAAAAGCATGATGTTTCTCTTTTTTATCCTCAAAGAGTAGGATATTTTCTTTTTTTGTCCTCAAAGCACAGGACCTTTTATTTCATTCTAGTCCTCAGCGGGTAGGATGCCTATCCTTTTAAGCCCACGTAAACTGGTGGCACCCTTTTCATTTTAGTCCTTGAAAAGCATGACGCATTTTTTTCCTTTAAGCCCACAAAAGCTAGTGGCACCCCCTTTATTTTAATCCTCAAAGAGCATGACACCTTTTCTATTGCTTTAAGCCCACATAAGCTAGTGGCACTTCTTTTCTTTTAGTCCTTAAAGAGTAAGCCACCTTTTTTTTCCCACTTAACAAATAGCCTAATACACTGCTCGAACAAAATGGTGTCTATTTATCTTTACCCTTTTCCTAATACTTGGTAATGGTCAAAGAGGGGTTGCTGTAGACACCTCATTTTGTCTGGATTAGTTTTTGGTATCTTAAGAGTTAGGTAAAAGATGACAAAATAAAAAAAAATAAAGCTAAAAGACGAGTCATCAGAGATAAAAGTTTTTTGGGGAAGGCCTAAAATGCATATGGACCACCTTAAAGAAAAATGCAAAAATGAGGCATCAAAGGTTATTTTCAAGGTCTCGTTGGAATTGTTCAGGTGAGTATGAGAGCCAATTTTCCTCTCTTTATGAGAAAGATAAGACAACTCAAGGAACCTAAGGTATGTGACGGTCATATGGGTGCTTAAACACTATCATTAGACTTTCACGTTACCAAAATTTTGAATTGCCATGTGCAGTATCAATAATGAGGGTTTGGTATCGATACCTAAGGTATGGTATCGATACTTGGCATGATGGTATCGACACAAGTCTTGGCAGCAGCTAAAGTTATGAGTTTTGGTGAAATGTATCGATACAAAAGCATGAGTATCGATAAAAATCCATGGAGTATCGATACAGGTCTCTAAAGTCTCAAGACTGAAAATAATTTTGTTTTTAGTATCGATACACACCTCCTTATATCGATACTCAGGAAAAAAATTACCTTGTGTATTGATACAACATGCTTTGTATCGATATAGTAAGGTATTTTACTTTATTCAAACCATTTTTCAACCTTTAAAAATCTAATTCAAACATGTTTTTAGCACCAAGAAACCATCATAAAGCATTACAAACCTTGCCTTTGGGCTAATGACCAAATTTAAACAAGTTTAGGTCCCAAGCAACCAATGCCAAAGGTCGTTTTCATAAGAGATATGGTAGTAAAGAGGGTGGCAGGCATATCAATAGTTGGGAAGCTATTGCAGCCTTTCTGATTTCTTTCTCAGCATGGTAGAACCAATAGCGATGGGGAGGTAGACTAAGCATGTTACGTGGATGTCTACTTGGGTAAAGAAGAAAACCCAACAATGCCCTTGGCTTGTCTCGATACATATCAACATGTATCATACAGTGGTTCATAGTATCGATACAATGGTTCATAGTACCAATACATTGATCATTCTATCGATACAATTTTCATTGTATCGATATACATAAGGTTTTTAGACCAAATGTATCGATACATTATGCAATGTATCGATACATACAGGCCATTTTCATGGCCCGAGCATTTTTGACTCATCCACCATTGATCCAAGACTCAATTTTAACTCATTTTTTTGCATAAAAAAAGATTAAAACACATATCAAATTACGAATTTAAACTTTTAAATTAATCATAACTTCTTTTTGAAGTCTAAATTAGATCAAAAAAGGGTCAACATCACATAATTACCCTACTCCTTAACTTGTTAACTAATATCACCATTAGCCATCCTATTTGTTGGAAAAGCATTTTAGCATTTAATCCAACCACCCTATGCACATCACATTGGTAGCAAGTTGCTTCCTAGAGCCACTCTATAGCCATCATGCTGACATCACCTTGTCCCCCTTGAGAAATGGATAAAAACACCTCTAATTTTGCTCTAAAAGGCTGGTATAAATGGACCACTTCTATCTCAATAGAAAAAGGTTAGATTCCAGCTCATTTACATTTCCAAAACACATTCACACATCAAAGAAATCCCAATCCCGTAGCTCTTCACTCAGCACCCAAAAATAGCCCTTAAACACTCACTTTCAACCATTACACATTCCAAAAATCACCCTCATCCATACCAAAACCAAAGCCTCATTGTTTTTCTCTTTTTCTTGCTTATTAACAACAAGGAAAAGAGGGAAATTCAAGCCATCCCTGTTGCTCTAACTATTTGGCAAAAAATTAAAGTTTATTGGTATAACTTCCTACTTTATCACTTTTATTTTTTGTTTTTCAGTATCTTCATCATTTTAGGGAGCTCTCCATATTTCCATGACCCTTTTAGGATTATCATGCATTATTATGGCTTTTGGTTATGGTATTTTAAGATTCGGATGCCTTAATGCCCTTTTGATGTGCAAATGCCTCATGTCATCCTCATTGGTTTGATGTCTCTTACTCATGCATTTTGTGCCATATCCATGCATCTTATTATCCTTAATCCATGTATGAATCATTAGCCTAACACATTTCAAGCACATTTAGACATTAACTTGCATGAATCATTG
>JBBYHO010534359.1:0-13018 GCA_038382025.1 Adansonia gregorii | reverse complement strand
ATTACGATTGCATCAGAATTAGCATTTAGCATGGGTGGTAGATTTATCAACAAATGGAAAAGTTTTCTTTTGTTTAAAAGTGCAAAAATATTGATTACCACTCGAAATTGGTTATATGGATTTGAAGGTAAGATTTTTTTGTCAAACTTTTTCTAAATGATATTTATCTGATTTAGTATATATTTTTAATTATATATTATCTTTTGTTTTAGATGACAAGAAGAATGCAATCACATTTGGAAGGAAGATTGTCCACTTTTAATCATCTTTTGAATCATCTAAAATATATTGTTTGCAAGTCTATTTGTTTTATAATATTTTCACCTTTACTATTAGTTTTGCAATTAAAAAAATTAATATAAGTTTCATTGTATTCGAATGCATTTCTCATTTTCTTTCATACTTTGTAGGGTTCATGAATCATGATGTTGGATATTATGTAAATATGTTTTGGGTTTTTCTTTTTATGTTTTGCATATTTGTTGGGTTAGTAGCACCTCCTTTGTCCAAGTATAAATCAAGCTTTTTATGGTGGAAATTATGGGGGGTTTTATTGCTTTTGTATAGAGAAAGTTGATGCAAGGTTTATTTACTTCCACTGAAAGCTTGAATAGATATCTTTATCCTAATTTTGGTTGAAGTGCATAATGAATATATTGGTGAATTAAGAGCATAATTTATTTTTTGATAAATTATTATTTTATCATATATAAAATATAATTAAATTTTTAATATTTAATTAAATAACTAAAAGAATATTAAAAAATAAAATGGATAATTAAAAGTTTTACTTTATAAAAAATTATTTAATCATTATTTTGTTTATAATACTAAATTCGGATTCGGACTATTTCAAATTTAGACCATTACAATTTTGAATTTTTTCGAGTTTGAATTTTAGACTTTTTTATTATATCGTGTTCCAACTCAAGTTTTTGCGTGCAAGTTTTCAAATTTGAGTTCATTTTACCACTCGCAAACTAATTTAGTTGGCAAATTTGCAGTCTTAAGCATAGGTTTTTTTTCTTTTTAATGAAAATCGCTTCGCTAGGAAGGCAAAGCTGAAACTTAAAAGGAAAATCCCCAATTAAAGTAAATCCCTTAAATTTCTCCTAAAATTATAGATCTTTAGAACAAAGGAAGCTTATCAGCATCCAAATCTCTATATCCTAAATAATGATATTCTCTATATTCTAAATTGGAGATTTTTATTCACAGTTTTGAAATTGTGCATCTGGTTAGGGTATTCTCTCCTCTTTAATCAGTAGATCCCACTTTTAAAGTTTGAGATTGAGGGGTAATTTGTGCATTTTATTTGTTACAGTGCCAAGTTTTATATTTTCTTAGAGTTAATACCAAAACTGTAATTAAATCAACAAATTACTACACGATTACCGAACAATAAATAAATTAATAAATATATATAACCTCATTTTTTCCCCTCAAACTAATAAGATTAGTATTTATAAACATAAAATAGAGGGTAAAAAAGAACCTAAAGGAACTGAAACTCCCTTTTTTTTTAAATGCAGTAAATTGTTAAAGAATAGCCCAGAATTTCTTTCTGCAAATAAGCACAGTTTCTTTCTGCTTCTCCTTGTTTTCCAGAACATGTGATGCAACCTGCCACAAAAATTTTGGTGCAAGATCCCGAATTCTTGATGTAATAGGATCCTCATCTCTGATTATAACAAATCCCTGACAGAGAAAAAAAAAATCAAAGCTAAAACCATAAGAAGCAACTTGGCTAACAAATGAAGTAACAAACCGAGCAAAGATGATACAATAGTGAAGTAACTAAACCTGACACAGACAACAATGTTTCACTTATGTTGGTCAATGAGTTTTCAGTATTGTACTGCTACCAATCAATTTGCGATAACAATGTCGTCACCTAGAATCGCATACTTGGTAAAACTTAACTCTGGGGGTACACTAACCCTGCCGCATACCGCACCACAAAGTGGCGTGATAGAATTTATGACCCCAAATGAATAGTATTGATGTTATGCATAAGTTTGTTGGCTTGTTAGAATGGCCAATCTGACAGAAGAGAAAAGCATGACACCCCAAAACAGAAAATCCCATAAATCTTTACTGTGGGCCTCAATAAAGCTGACTAGCTCAGGTTTGTAGCTGAGGTTGAATAAAGGGAGGGAAAGAGATAGAGAATTGACAAGAGTATCAGACATAAAGTCTGAAATATAGGAACTCAGGTAAGAAATACAAGAAATAAGTTTAAGATTGACCAGAGAAACACAAGTGGCATTATTCGTAAAAGCTAAATTCAAACCATAACATCTCAGTAACCTAAAGCTACTAGCAACTAAAATAAAATGGTGCCAATACACAACTCCCTAAACAAATATTATTGGTAAATAAAAGAAACTAGTTAATTCCAAAAAACTAAATACCCTAAAATAATCAAAAAACGGGAAACAAAGAGATTACTATGTCAAGGCCCGAGATTATGCTAATGATTTTCCCATGCCCTGTGTCCTTAACATTCTCATTCAAAGTGTCTAAAGCCTAAAATGTGGCGATTCTGCATGGAACATGATAGCATCACCATAAATAAATCAAATTGCATGATGATTTCGAGATCTTCCCCAAAACAGAAAAATGTAAGAACTGACTGAATACCATATTTCTATTTGAGATGCTAATGATGCTCCTCATGAAATTGTAACCGCAGGATTCAAATTAGAAGTCTTAATATGCCCAACTATTGCTTCAGCCAACCAACGAAATAATATGCCACAATCACAATGACAATGACATTCAAATTCAAAATTTAACAACAAAAGGAAAACTTTGTGAAAACAATCACCTGAGGTCTTAAAACACGGTCCATCTCGAGCATGATATCCTCCAGCTGGCAACCTTCTACGCTGTTTCTATATTGAGAGAAGAGATGGTTGGCATGCAGCAAATCATAAGTGCGAGGATATGTTGAAAATGGCTCACACCTGGAGATAAATCATATTTGTATTAACCATTAAAGATTTAAAGTGGCAAACAAGAACAATCATTATCATATCTCTGATCCTATTTTGCCCATGGAAATTAGCAAATCAGGTGAGAATGAAAAAAATGTCTTACCAATCATGAAAAGCACCAATAAGACCCCTGTCATAAATTGCAGATAAGGTATTTTGCGTGCTTGAAGGAACTACATTCATTACCCAAACAGGAAATTCATTCAAAGCTACAGCAAATCCACCACAAAAGGCATTCATGTCCATCACATTTCGTATTTCCGTCTTGCTAATGTTCATCAGCTTCCAGTAATATTGAACTTGATCTTGCCAAAAGGCGGAATCCATTCTAAAGTTTTCTTTACTGATGCCTGTTATCAAGATGCAAAGCAATTATCAGGTTGTATCCAAAAAAAAAAAAAAAAAATCTACAAGTGCATGCCTCAATAATATGATAAAAGACCCTTGATATGACCTAGTGCAAACCTTCCAAGTCAAACAGTTCACAACTACCAAAATAACAAAAATGCACTTAGCAAGACAGATGATCTATGATTTTAAAAGCAAAAAAAGAACCAAGACAGATGAAATTTAGGATCAGAAATGTCAACTCCATATATCCTTCTTGTTCACCAATGCTTTATCAGAAGTTAATTTTTCTTTGCTTTGATGTTTCATGATAATTGCATAAAATTGGGTAATGAGTTATTCACTCAACCTACAATTAATGACCCTGTAACGTAGAACTAAAGTTATCTTCACAACAAACTGCTTTTGATCCTTAAAAAGAACTAAAAACGCATGTGCTAATGATTACGCCAATTTTCAGAACAAGAAAATTTTTAAACAAGAAGCCTAAGGCCTTGTTTGGTTAATGGAAAATTTGAGGCAAAGAAAGCACTAAGGAGAAAGAGAAGGAAAAGAAAATGAAAGTGTGGGGAATGAAGTTCTTTACTTTGTTTGGGCAAGGAAAATATCATGGAAATTAATTTCTACAAAACTAAGTAGATGGTAAAGAAAAATGAATTAAACTGTTAATATTTTAAAGAATAAAAAAAAATCATTCGCAAGATTTTCTCTCCTCGCTAGATTTAGGTCTGGGCCATTTGCCCCTTACAATTAGTTTGGGCTAAGAACCACCCTTTATCTAACCTAAATATTTGTTCACCAATTTGCCAACATATATATATATATACACACACACATACACACATTATCTTCTTCTCCATCTCATTATAGATCTACCGCTTCAAATTGTATCCAGCTTCCACCAACCACCAGAGCTGTTGCCAGCAAGGCTAGGAGCGGTTGGAGTACCTATTTCTTGCTTGTCTTCCTCAGTTCAATTTTCACCCTCTTCATTAATCTAATACCTTCTCCTTCTCCCCTCCCACCCTCTCTCACCTGATAAATTTTCTCTCATTTTCCTCAATTTTTTGAGAGAAAGTAAAAGAAAAAAAATATTCTACATTTCCTCAATAGTTTTACAAAAAGTTTTCCCCACATTTTTCACCTTCACCAAACACAAGAAAAGAAAAATCAAGAATTCATTTTCTTTTCCCCTGAATTTTACATGAAACAAACAGGGTCTAAAGTGTATTCCTTCTATTCAGAATCAATATTGTCAACGAAACAAGAATACTCTAGGCACTAGAACCATTATGTTACCTAAGGTGCAAAAAAAGCACTTGCTGGCGTAAATTAAGGCACAATATCTATATGTTTGTCTATGTTTATATATAAAATAAGCTTAAGATATATAATTTAGATAATAAACTTTAAAGAGTAGAGCAGTTTATCTTACAAAATATGCAATTTTTTTTTAGTTGGCCAATATGCATGGTTTCCTAATGATCCCATATTTCTTGTTGAATACTCCAAACATTGAGAAGTTGAGAGTTTGACAGTGTCCCTTTTTTTTTTTTTTTTACTATTAATGGTACAATTAATTACAAAATTAAAAATTAAAGAAATTAAAGAGAACTTTAATCAAGAAGGCTTTTTTGTGCCTACCACCTCACAGAAAAGCATGCCTAGGCACACCAAACGTTCACCAGATTAAATGTGCCTCACCAGAAAGGGTCTATGGTGCTTTTGTTGTATAGCGCTAAGACGCAGTGCCTTAACAACACTTTTCAGCATAATGGTAATAACATTAGCAAAAACCCAAAATTAAGACCACTAAGAGGAAACTATCATAATGTCATATTCATGCTCATATTATCCAATGGTGTCTCTTATACACGTAAGAGACGGTAAAACCAAGATAAAAGATTGATATTGTGTTCAATGCTAAGGAGAAGATTAGCCATAGGAAAGAGACGATTATAGTTATGTGTTAGGTACATGCTACCCTGGGTCAAGACCATGAAACAAGATGCATAATATTACTAAGACCTAATTAATTGGTTGCAAGTGACTTGCACACCAAGACGTTCAATCATATTAACTAGACTGCAAAAAGTAAATCCATAATCCCATCTTTAATTAACTACTAGAATAGCATAACCTTTTTTTTTTTTTTTCAAACAGAAACTATTCTCCCACACTTGAACTAGATGAGTCTGACTACAGGTGTTGCAAAAGATATTAAGAAGCCCAAGTGCTTTCAGATGTAACAAGAAAATGAACTCGGAATTGGCAATAACTATGATAACTTTAAACATACCAAAAGATGTAGAAGACTAAGATTCAAAAGGTACAAGTTACGATATTCTGCTGATCAGACTATAAGAGAGAAGATTTTTCTTTTGAAAAGAGAGAAGATTTTTCTTTGTAAAATTCAAAATGTCATCTAGTTTGATAGAACTCTTCTTTGTAAACCCTATGCTTCTATTTACTTCCAATTTAGTTCAAAATCATAAAAAATAAAGTCTAATTATGGAGAACAAACGTGTAATTTCCATGAGGAGGATTTTGGATTAATGACACATTTGATACCTGAACTATAATCAAATGTTCGATTTGCACAAAATGTGCAGTTAGGTATTAAAACTTTGATTCCATTGTCAGTATATACACGAAACTAACTCCATTAATTAAATGGGTGTTGTGTCCAAAACTAGCCGATAAAAATGTGAATCACGTCTAAAAAATGAAAACGTAATTTTTTTTATTTGTGATTTTTAAAAATATTTTTGAATTAAAATTCCAGCAAAAAGAAAAACTCAAAACTCAGGGGAAAAAAAAAGAAAAAGGGGGAAAACAGAGGAAAATGGGGAAAGAGAGGAAAGAAAGGGAAGATAGATAGAGATGGGAGGCAGAAGGAAAGGTTCACAACCCTCCCTCCCTCCCTCACCCTGCTTTCCCTTCTCGATTTTCTCTATCTTCCTTTTTTTTCTAATTTTGTTGTTTTCTGATTTTTCTTTATCTTTTTAATCTCATTACCAAAAAAAATCAAATAAAAAATAATGTGGCATTTTTTATGTTACTAATTTGTTTTTGGACAGAACATCCACTTGACAAACATAGTTAGCCTAATGTGGAAACTAATAAATTTAAGCAAAGTTTAAATACTTAATGTTATGTTTTTAAAATCTTAGAGGCCAAAACCAAACATTTGACTATAGTTCAGGTACCAAATATGCAATTAACCAGTGATTTTCTTGTTTCGGAAAAATATGACTTATCTTTGAATAAGAAATTTAGGCAAATGCAAGCTGAACTTACCGATTCTACTGAGACTCTCTGAATACACTGACAAACGCTCTGGCCTAGGAGGGAGCTTCCGAGTATAGGTTTTTGCACTCGTTAGTTGTATACAATTCATTAGAGGTGTCTTCCATGATGGTTTAGTCTCATCCACAGCATCACAAATATCAATGAGCTTTAACTCTGCATTATGCTGAAGGCATGATAGATTTTCCTCTTTGATCCAGACGGCAGTCTGAACTTTACGAGCAATAAGTTTCCAGCACATTGCTGTAGTCAGATTCACCAACTTGTTCCAAATTGCTGGAAAATCTTTATCCTTCCTATATGCAGGTGGAGCCGAGTAGACAAAATACCCATTAGGTCGCAGAAGGCGGTTCAATTCCTTGAGTAAAATTCCATCTGAAGGAAACAATATGATACAAATTGAGACTAGGAAACTCAGACCAGAATAGGATAAAATACAAGAAAGCTAAAAGCGCAATATCTGAAACCTATTGATCTCAAACAATGCTTTTATGGAGTCCAGCATGTATTTTAACATCATATTGCTAACTAGGACGAAAAAAAAAAAAGCACAAGAAGTTAGCATTGAAGACATCGGCCATATTATTATTTGCAATTTAACTGATGGGAATTTTTTTTTTCCGCACAATGGCCTCTTATGGCAATATTTCATCAGGACATATTTGGTTCCTTTTTTATTTCAATCCAACTACTAATCAGGCAAACCTGACATTGACACCAGAAAGTAACAATAGCTACAAATCAAGGATTGACTACAACTTCTTAAAGTATAGGTAAGCCATGAATAATGTTCTCAACATCATAGAAAATGTCAAACCTCATCAGGTAGCAGCCCTCCACCCACCAACCTTAAGCAGTGAAATTCAGTCATGACATAATCAAGTACATCTAAGTCATGTTAAGACTTCCAAATATTAGACATCTTTCCTAAATCATTTTAGGTCTGGTAATTATCTTCAATCTTTAGTATATTCCTTCAATTTGGGGAAGAAAAGGCCACAATTATCTTAACCCAAACGAGAGAAAACTACTGATGTTATGTGATTTTGGAAATATTAGACCCATAGGCGGAGATTTATGCTACAGATATAAAAGGAACTTGTTAGGTACAGTAATAAAGGTTTTTCGAAGCAATCTAATGAGGTAGATGATGGTTCTCGTCCCAAAATATGAATCCCCCCTGTTGATTACAAGAATGGCTACCAACAAAATACTAATGACCTTATTTCCATAATGCGATTTATCCACCACAGGATTTCTGATGTAAGAATGTTCAGAAAGTTATATTTATCTAACATTTGAGCATTTCGGTCCAGAACAGCAGTGGAAAGTTAACTTGAATATTGTGCTGCAGAAACAGAAAAGTACCATTCTCATGCCAATCAACACGACACCTAGAACAATGAACCATCTCAAAAGAATTGCTGGGATATGGCAACTGTTTTGTGGCTATGGCAGAGATCATTGCACCAATTCCTCGCTCTAAAGCAAACTGAATCTGATTTTCATGAACATCTTTGGGAGCAAAAGACATTGTTTGTATATCCAAGGGAAGAAGATAAGCTGAGAAGCTGGCCACTCCACATCCAACATCAAGAACTTGAACTACCCCAGCTGAATGAAGGTCACCTGTTTCATTCGTAGTCATATTTCCTAGCCTGTATGTCCAAGAACAGATATGAATGCCCAAACAAAAAAAGTAAACAAGAAGTTAATAATCCCTCTTGAAATTAAAAATCAAAAAAAAAAAAAAAAAGCAAGTAAAAACATTTTGAAAAAAGAAAACGTTAAATTTTGTCCAAATCCTAAAGCGTGGACAATAATATGGATAAACTCAATTATATATGTCCAAAAGGAAACCTATAACATCAACAGTTCAACAACCTCCTATTTTCACCTAGGCCTAGTGCTAAGTCAATTTAGTGATTCAAGGTGGAAATGGGCAATTTCAAATCCTTTGGGACAAATATAAAGAAGATTAGCTGGTGTCGAGACTTCGCTAATACAACTCAAATCAGCTACATTCTTAACCACAAAACTAGTTGGGCAGGGCTACACAACTCCTTTCCTCTAGACAAGTAATGCCGTCAAAATATTTCCCAACTGATAAAAAACAACTCAAAAAGTAGCTATGATTAGCAACCGTAAGATTGAAATGCAAGCATATTCGTGCACAATTAAATTAGTAATAACTATCCCATAATTCTCACTGACACAGAAGGAAATGAAAGGAAGTCTGTCGTACAGGTAGAAATCTACCCACTTTTCTACTGGGTCTAGAAATCTTCTTCAATTCTCAAGAATGATTTGAATCCAGAATTTCCTTCTGATTTTTCTTGGCATGAATAGCAGAGTTGTGGATAGCAAGAGGAGTCATTCGTAGTCTTTTTAGCAGAGGAATCCAAATTAAACAAGCAGGGAATCTAACCATACTATTTGCAGTTTTCCTACAGATGGGCACACTTAAAAGTATTATTTGCTTTGTCAAGCGACCGAAAACCACATAGAAGAGATTTTGATGGACCTATAACCAAGATATATTTGATTTTCTAATATAGTCAACAAAGAATATGATAAACAACCAAGGCTTGACATAATGATTGGTACCAAACATAGATAAGGTCCAAGGTTCACACTCTCCTTTCCTCTTAGAATCTGTGATATGTACCAATAGGAAACAAAGAATGCAACAACAAATAGTTATTTAGACCCAAAAACTGAAAAAGAAGTGGCACAATATCAGAACTGGGAGAAAATAATCATCCAATGATTTCGTTATATGTTTTAAAACGACTGTTAATTCACATCTATATATTCTTCTCATTGCATTAAAACAATTTTCCAGTTTTCTTAGGTGCCACTCAGGCTTGCTGCCTTTTAAACAAGTATTTCTTTGGAAGTTATAGCACTTTTCAAAGAAGAAAACCGGTAAGATGGAAAGTCCATCCAAAAGTTCCCCAAAGCTTAAAACCAAAGAGTTTCTAATTTATATTATAGGTTGAAATCATTTTTAAAAGTAAGACTAAATTAGCAAAGATAATGCCTATTTCAGTGCTTGGATGATGGAAGTATCACAAAATACTTCTCCCAAAGCAATTGCAAGAAAGATGTCAGCATTTGTGAAATCATATTGATGCGTATACCTTTGAATGTACTCAGCTGCTCCATGCTTAAAATGAGTACCACCACCAGGAAACCACCACAGCTGATTTTTCTCATGCACCCAGTTCTGTCCTCCTTTGACTTCAGCAAGATGTGTATGATTCACATTGCTTCTCCAAACATAATCCCTGCTCACAGGCCACTTTATTGGAATTTTATAATCTTTTGGTGGTGGTACCAAACAAAATAAACGCTTTTGAGGTGGAGGGCAATGTCTTTCTAAATCTTCTCTTCTGGAAACATTCAAGCTTCGAATCAATTGCTTCACATAAGAGATGTCATGACAAGGGATATACTCATTGAACTTCAATGGACATATATTCATCCCATTTAGTGGGATTACAAGTGGTGTTTCTCGATAAGTAAGAGCAACTTTATTAACAAGTGTAGATATAGCTGCACGTGGAGAAAGATGAACCATATCATTCCCAAGAAAAAAATGTTTAAAAATTTCAGTCACATGGCTAAACACATTATAAACTATTAACAATTTCATTGTAGGACCAGCCCAAAGGCTAAAATGAGGTAAAATACAGCATTCATATATTTCCACCTAATAAACGGACCTTACATACGCTCCTCTTTAAAGCATCAGGCTTAAGATGTTACAATGCATTTATGGTTCTACTGAAGTTTGATGTCATAGGAAATAGGATGTAGTGTACAATTGATACCAGAAATTACAGCCGCAGCATTATAAAGATGTTGAAATTCAAATATTCCCCTGCAATGAACCTAGTGCTCTACATCAAGTAGAGAAGAGACAGTTGATTTGAGTTCCTTATTTGTCATTTAGTTTTAATTCTTCCTTGTCCTTTCGAACAGGAAGGAGCTAATTTACATTCTGCATAATAACTATAATTCCCAGTTTAACTCTTTTGCTAGAGGTACTGTTTGCATCATTAATAATAGTTTGATCTACACATGGCTATAAGCAATCCAATAGAATTTAGTGACCAATGGACATCATCATCTCAACATACACATTGAAAGAATCAATTAGCAAGCCAGTGTAATGTGGCCTTGTTTTGCACGGCAGAATTAAGCCCTAGTAAACTTCAATATAGATAATGAATTTTAAAAATTAAAAATAAATTATTACAAAAATAAACAGTCCCTCCAAAGAACTTATCATCATCTATGATTTCACCCAGCGAACTACAACCCTAGAACTTAACTATAGACAAGCTGTGTACTTTTCTATCGGGTTAAACTTTAGGGAAAGTAGGCCACGCAATACATACACATAAAAAAAAAAAAAGCCACATTTTCTTTACAGTTTAAGCTAACACTAAAAAAACAAAATGAAGAAGCTGAAAGAGATTAAAAAGGGTAATTGCTTTGTATCAGGCATTGAATTGGAAGTGGGTATTAAGCATTCGATTAAATGATGAGCTAGTAGTAAAGATTGAAAGTTACCATGGGAAGATGAAGATGCAGACGCAGATGCAGATGCAGATACAGATGAAGTGTCAGAGTCTGAGGAGATGTAAATGGGAGCATTGTTGCCAAAAAGGTTGCCAACGTAGAAAGAGCCAACCATTAAAAGCAATGCCACCATTATCATCTGCCCTGATTTTGAATCAAACGCCGAACCCAGCGCGTAGCCACCCATTTCTTTAGCTTCTTTTTTCTATCTATTATGTCTGGCAAATCGAAGGGAGTTTGGGGTCAATGCTCAGATCTCTGTTCCTCGGGGGATTGGAGAGATGAACTTTGATCTCTTTCCAGTATATATCTTTTAAAAGCAAAGGCAATAAGAACTAGAGTTTACTATCACTGCTCAGAGATCTTCCGGAGCCCGCATCTACTATTTTGTTTTCTTTTCTTTTTTAGTACTATCAATTTGTTGCTATCACCAACGCATTCCAATTTTCACCGTTGCTAATTATGTGGCCTGATTTAACTTGTCAATCAAAGTTTCTTACGCGACTGTAATGCCACCAAGCGGTTTAGAAGCATTAATTCTACACTGAACTAGGAATACTCCGACGTTATGTCATGAAATGAAAATTAAAATTATTTTAGATTTGTTTGATAGTAATAAGATTAAGAACATGTTTAATACGAAAAGCTATTTTCACTTTAGATTTTTAAGATTTGTATTTTTCCTAATTTTGTTGAAATGATTACCATTAATTATTTTTATTTTTATTATTTCTTTCATAATATCATATATGATTTTAAATAATAATCTATCCTCAACTATTTTCATTTAAGAAATATCATATATGATTTCCTTCTAAATTTATATCTTCTACTCCAAATGATGCATTTTATGCAATTTTAAAATAGTCTGCCTTCCAATAGGATATTGAGCATTTTTTTTTTCATTTGATACTTTAACTACAATAACGCAAGTACATTTCTTCGTCATTCCCTTAGAACATAATAAAGAAAACACTTGTACTCTAAATTTCATAAATAGAAAATATGGTTATTTACAGATGATTTATCTAATCAAGATAGGAGTGAAAACTTATAAAAATCTATTTGTAATATTAGTTTTGAAAATTTAATTTTATTAGATGGTAATAAGAATAAAAAAATAATATTAGTCCGCTAAATTAAAAAAAAAAACCCTTATATAATCCTAGTTTGAAAGACATGGATTTGTTTTCTTATATGAAGTATAATTTGCCTGCAATTATTATAATATTTATCGTATTATTAACTTTAATCTTTTCATGATAAAAGCGACATTTGTAATATTATGACTTACATTAAACAATTTTAATGAGAATATAACTTTGTGATTTATGTACAATTAATTACCTATATTTTAACTTTTATAGCTAGAAATGGAGTAGAATCAAATAAGCTAAGTTTTATAGCTTTAAATCGAATTGTAAAAATTAATCTTCATTATATATTTAAATACATATTTATTTAAAGCAAAATCTAATAGAATCAATAACTGTAAAATCGTAGTTCTAATTATATTATTAAAATAATATTTTTACGATTCATATAGTTATATTGTAAACGACTAAAGTTTAAGTTACAAAATATTCAAATAATTTACAATATATTTAAAAGTAACATATTCGTATCTAATTTCAAATTGAATAGTTAACATATATTAAAAGTTAATCAATGTTCTGTATGTTATAAAGTAAAAAAAAAAAAAAATTCTTCTGGTATGACCCTCATTAGGCATTTTGCATTAAATTGTAATGCGTATATATATATATATATAT
>JBBYHO010534348.1:0-15981 GCA_038382025.1 Adansonia gregorii | reverse complement strand
AAGGCAAAACAAGAGATTTTTTCAGTTTTCTCAATTTTCTTTGGCCTAAACTCAAGACACGAACATCCAAATGCCCATGGTAGAAAGGAATGAGTGACATAGGCTTCACAAGCTTATTCACAAAATCCCTGAGTAGTTTGGGATTGTCGTAACTTACCTCTTTTTTTCTCTCTTTGGATGATCTGAAATGGGTGTGCATGAGTTTAAAGATATATATTTATATATATATATATGGTGGTGTGGTTGAGGCTTCTGGTTATCTCTTGATCGAGATTTTATTTAGGCATATTATTATGTAGGGAAGAAACACCATCGAACGAATCACTCATCCACTATTCTTAGAAGGTTACCATGAAGTAACTATAAATTTAGAGTCCCTACTAATCATTTTGAACTAGAGATGATCGGATGCTTGTCAAAAACAATATTTCGAATTACAAAACTCAAAATATTGATTTCAAGGTCTACAAGGTCAAAGATTCGTTAGTTGGGTTCAGGAGTTAGTTACATGTGGGGAAACATTAGCACCCCCATGACATTTGAAATCGATATCTGCTAACTATATCTCACTTCAGTTTTGATTTAATTGGTTCTATTTCGTCATTATTTATATATAATCCCATTTATGCATGAATCTTTGTGAAAATTGTAGATTTGGGTTTTGAAAGAAAATTTATATCACCTATGCGCCATGGAGGTATGAGGAACATAGGGATTTTTAACAAAATAATTTTTGGATTAAATTTTAAAAATTTGAATATTTCGTGTTAGGCACTAGAGAGATACTGGCACGGAACATTCCCATATAAATATTTTTAAAACAATTCTTAAATATCAATGCACGATGGTTGCTACAAAAAGGAAATGTGTTAGTTGACAAAAAAATGATAATTTCACAGACAAACAATTATAAATAAAAAATGTTAAAAAAATGGATGATCAGAATGTATCTCATCATTGCCTTTAATTATTGAAGAATAACCAGAAAGACAATTTAAAGATGTATTTGGATTTAGTGGTAATTTAAAGGCAGGAAAAAGGTTTCAATCAAAATAATCTAGGATATCCGAAAGAAAAAAGACTTTTGAATTTTTAAGTAAAAGTGGGATTGAAGTATCACCTCAAAAAGACGAGGTTGGAGTATTCCCTACGAATGAAATTTTTTATAATTATAAAAAATAATTAAGAATCTCGAATAAGTCTGGGAGAGAAAATTAAAGTTTTTAAGTAAAAAATAAGGTTAAGTATCACCTTAAAGTTGAGGGGTTGAAGTATCCTTAAGCATGAAAATTTTTTATGATTTAAAATAATCAAGAATCTTGAATAAATTTAATAGATAAAATTCTAGTTTTTTAATGAAAGATAGGGTTAGAGTATCCCCTAAGAGAGATAGGATTGGAGTATCCCTTCGGAGAGATGGGGTTGAAGTATCCCAAGAATAAATTTGTTTTATGATTTAGGAAAAAAATTTATTTTATTTTACTTATTTTTTATTTTTCAAAAAGAAAAGGTGTCTTGAAGATGGAAATCAAGGGTTTGAATAAAATATTCTGAGGCTAAAAGGCTTGTGTTATGGAGGAGCCAATCGGATGCTTTTTAACAAGTTTAAACGTCTTGATGATGGCAGTTTGGGAAATGGGTTAATTTTAATTTAAAAAGCTAGGGATAGCGTCGTGCTCTTTTCTTTCCCGAATTTATTTCATTTTCACTCGAAGGCTTTAAGGGGTAAGTGAGGTGGACTAATATAAAAATATTTTAAAAACCCTAGAAAATCACTTTTTAGATAAGATTAATTTTTAGAGTTAGGCCTGTTTCAGCATTAGCAGCATGTACAAGAGAAAAAGTGTGATGGAATTTGAAAAATCATTTCGGACTCATCTAGAATTGTTAAATCATAAGAATACCTTTTTGGAAAAGGAATTATGCAATCTTTCTGGGAAATATATTTAGATAGTATAGAAAAATCATCTAATGGGTCAAAAATGGGCCTAATAGAATATAATGCACTGGTTATAGGGGTTCCAATAGTAATGGTTCAAAAAATCATAATTCCCTCATTCAAGATGATTCGAGGGCAAATAAGACACTTGTGGAAAGATAATTTGATGCTTTTTAAGGGAAAATATCATAATATTCTAAATCATTTATGGTTCAAAAATAATTTTTCAAATCCAAACTAAGGTGTTGCCCAAGCAAAAATAGGGATTATTTCATTTCAGGTTTCTTGGGGTCAAACTCGAGCCATGGACATCTGAATGTCCATGATGTAGGGAAAAAAGCAACATAGGTATCATGAGTTTGTTCGACAATCTCAGAATAGTTTAGGATGATGAAACAGCCTACTATCCATGCCACAAATGAAATTGTCAAGCTCAAGATCAAGGCTTAGTATTTCTTTTATCAGCTAGAAGGGTTATTTTTATTTGAAAACTAGGAACTTATTTCATCATGAATCTAGACTTGAAATGTTTGATTTGTCTCCAAAATTGGAAAGCCAATTTTGTGAAATCATTAAATCCATGCTAATCTCCATCTATTGGAGGTGGCATAGACTTGGAGGTAAATTAGATTTTTGCTACAAACAAGAACGCATTTTAGACACAGATATTATGAACAAAATGCAACATATATAATAGTGATCGTAAACAACATACTTAAACAAACAAAAGATGGCATTTTAACATAAAAAGATGGCAAAAATGCAAGGAGGCAAGAAATATGATGCATAGAGATGCATTAAAATCATGTTATTAAAGAATCATATTTGAATGAAGAAAACATGTTAGAATTTTCAAGGCAGCATTTTTATGCAGTGAAACTCATCAAAATGTAAGGGAATACATGAATATGTTTAAAAACATTAGGATGAAGATTTAAGCATGTGTTAAGCAAGTGATGGTGGATGAAACATGTCAAAGATGCAAGGGCTATTTTAATGGCAAAATGATGAGAAACATGTTTGGTCACTTAAGCACCATTAAAGCATCAAAAAGATCATCAAGGCCCTAAAACTATGATAATTAAGGCCAATAACGCATGAGAACCCTAGAATTGTCATGGCACCATAAATGGCTCACTAAAATGATGCAAGTGATAAAAATAAAAAATAAACGGATCAAGGTAGAGAAAATATACCAAAAAGCCTTAAACTTTACTCATTATTTAAAATAATAACTCAAAACTCAATTTTTTCCCTCTCTTTCCTATTGTTTATCAAGAAAATGATAACAAGAAGAAGCTTTCTTGGTTATAATGTTGATGAAGAAGTGTTTTAAGGATCAAAGTGTGTGAAAAGTTGAGTTTTGACTGGTAGGTATTTAGAAAAGCTATAGAGAATGGAGTTTTTGGTTGAAATGGAGGTAAATGGAATAGTGTTGTGAGAGTGTTTTTGGGTCTAATGGTTGTAAAGGTTTTTGGAGATGGCTGAGAATAAGGTAGAAAATGTTTCTTTACAAGCTTCTCCATTTTTCTTTGCTGAACCAAGATTGGCTCTTTTATATGGAGTGTGTTCAGCTAATATTTTTAAGCCAAAAGTAAAGACTTTATAGTATTTTCGTTCATGTACTAGGAGACAACTCTAGGTGCTATGCTCAACTACTCTTATTTCTATAGGTTCTACAATGCAGAGTAGTGGTGCAAAAAGGCTATAGTAGTCTGTAACTAGAGAAAGGCCAAGCATGCCCATCGACTAGCCATATATTTCATGAAAATGTCCTTTATCATTTGGTTATTTGGGCTTTAAAAATTTGTTTAAGTCCAACCATGAGCCTATAGTTGAGGCCTATATGAATTATTATGATTTTTAGTGTAAGAACATGTTTGAATCAAATTTTAAAAGGCCAAAAAATGGCTCAAACTGGGCAAAAATACTTGGTGTATTGATACACAAGGCAACTTTTACCCATAAGTGTTAATCCAATGAAGTATGCATTGATATCAAGAGCAAAAAATGTTTCCAATCATGAGACTTCAAGGCATGTATAATATTTCATTGATTTGTATAGATTCTTCTACTTGTGTATCAATACATTTTGTCAAAAATCCTAACTTTAGCTACTGCCAAGACTCGTATTGATACAAACATGCTAACTATCGATACCACACCTTGGTATCAATACCAAACCTTCTTCTATCGATACCACATGTGAAAGTTTAAAATTTTGGTGATGTGAAAGCTTCTTATCAATACTATGCACCAGTCTAACTTACGCATACCTTAGGCTCTTCGAATACGTCACCTTAGTCATAAACAGTGGAAATTAATTAGTGCTTATCTGAATGGCTTTAATGATACCCCAAATAGTGACCTATGATACCTTGTTTTTACATATTTCTTTAGTACAATCCCCAGGCATTTTAGATCTTCCCAAAAAAGAATTTTTTTTGCGGTTGCTGTGTCACCTACTAATGCCTGGTGACATGATACCTGGCAATCGTCCCTATTTTTTTTTTTGATTCTATTATCTTTTGATTATGTCTTAGGATGCTAAAAATTGACTTGGACAAAATGAGATGTTTACAAAGATGATGAAATAACCCATTGACTATGTCACAAACATAAAGGCACTAGGCAAAAGATCAAGACACAAGCCACTTTAGACAATAAAGAAAGCATTTTAATCTTTGACAACATAACATTTAGCCTTAATAGCATTTGAATCCAACCATAAAGCTTGATTTTTTTCTTAAAATTGGAAGACCAATAAGGTAAAGAAAACCTTAGGTCCATCTTGATCCTTATTTATTGAGGTTAACATGGCTTTGAATTGGAAAGTTTTTAGAAAATCATATTTCAATAGCAAGCAAGCATTTTGACAAACACATGGTGGACTAGATGGGATGTTCATGACAATGAGCATAGTAGATAAGATCAAGTACGAAAAAATGACATTTAAGCATGAAAATGATGACAATATGTAAAGAGATCAGCCAAAAGATGCATGGAGACGCTAGTTTCAAATAAAGATGCTAACTTGACAAATATATAATGAACTAAATGACATTCATGACAATGAACATAAATAGCATGTTTAGATAAGTAAAAGTGGTATCTTGACATGTAAATGTTGACAAAAATGAAAGAAAATAACTAATAAGATGCATCGAAATGTTCACTTCATGAACAACATCAATAATCATGTCATGAACTATGATATGAACATGCTCAAACAAGAAGAAGTTTTCTAGAATTTTTAGAACAACATTAAAACATGTAACCACATAGACATGGTGAAGCATGGTAAGAGAGTCAATGTAGCACCAAACAATCCTAAGTTTAGCACAACAAATGCCATAAAATGCATGAGAGTCCTAGAAATAGAGTCATGGTCATAAGGATATGGCTCTCTAAAATGATTAAAATGAGGATAAAAGAAAATAAGTTGAAAAAGGAGATGGAAGCTATACCAATTAGCTTCATACTTGGCTTAAGCCCTTAAGCAAAAAACTTGTTAACTTTAAGCTCACTTTTTCCCCTCTCTTTACTATTGATTAGCAAGAAAAGGATCGCCAACATGAGCTTAAGGTATGTGCTAATAATAGAGGGGACGTTTTATGTCAAAAAAGTGGAATTGAGGATTTTGAGGAGATATGGGAATGAAAGTTTCTTTTGAGAGGATGGTGGCTGAAGAGAGTTTTTTTGGAGAGTGTTTGAATATGTTAGAAAGTGTTTGAAATTATGTTTGTATGCTCAGCTTGGACTATTGGCCATATATGACTATGTGAATAGTAAGTACCATATGCAAAAAGTAAGGGCATTTTAGGGTTTTAACGCATATACCTCATGTATGGACAACATACTATGCTCAGCTGCCCACTAACTCTATTAGCTGGCTTAACCAAAACATTAGATCAAAGCCACTTTTAGTAGCTGAATAATAAGAAAGTCCAATGTTGCCATCTAACAAATTGAATTAAGTCATGAAAATGTCCCTTGTCATGACTATTTGGGCCTTAAAGTTTTGTTAAAACCCAATCATGAGTCCAATGTAAGGCATGTTATGAATTTGGATGATTTTTGGCAATGAAAACATGGTCTAATTTATGTTTTAATGTCATGATGTAAGAGGGTAAAAATGGCATGAACTGGGCATATCGATACAATATGTATTGTATCGATACTCGAAGCAAATTTTTGCTGTAAATATACGTGCAATGAAGCTGGTATTGATACCTGAAGGCTTATATCTATACCAAAACTTTTTTTATCGATATTGACTAGCCAAAATGGATTTTTAAGCTACTGTAAAGTCCAGTATCAATAAAAAGTGTCTGCCTATTGATACAAAAGCACCAATATCAACACACAACCTTCTTATATCGATATAACATGCTAAAATTTGAATTCTTACAACGTAAAAGCCTTCTATCAATACCTAAAGGCCATGTATTGATACATACTGATAAAAAATATGGATTTCGTGCACCTTTAGCTTTCAAAGTTCTTACCGTGGCTAGGAATGATAAGGAACTGATCTATTCTTATCTGTATAACCTCTGTGACACCTCGAATAATGACATTGGATGCCTTATTTTTACATTTTTCTTTATTATGAACCCTAGGCATTTTAAACCTTTCCAAAAAAATTTTTCACTTAACACCACATCACTTAATAATGCCTAGCGACATGGCACAAGATAGTCGTCCCCATTTTTATTTTTATTTTTTAAATTTTATTCCTTTAGATTACATCCTGAGATGCTAAAAATTAGCCTAACAAAATAAGATGTTTAAGCTCTCCCTCTTTGGTTGTTATTGAGTATCAGAAACAAGGCAAAGATCGATAAACACCATTTTATTCGAGCTGTGCTTGATGTGCCTCGTGTTCCTACAATGGAAAGACTAAAATTAATATAACACTGGGATAGGACACAATTTTAGTAGTGATTTCTAAATATTTTGGCAAAAAAGGTAAAGTTTGAATTTTTAGATAAGAAACCTAGATTACGATCCTAAACTCGACCTATCCTTAAGTTTGGCTTAAAAAAATTGAAACTAGACTCGTTAGCTTTATTGGACTTGGCTTCTAGACAACTTTCTTGACAAAAGGGCAACTATCGTGACATGGCCTGATACGAATCCTGATCAAGCTCGACTTAAATGGCTTTCGCTCCTATATTTGTTAAATTTATCACTATTTTATGCTCTCTTATTTCTATAGGCCATATCATTATCGATATTTTTTTATTTTTGGGGATTGGGTGTCGAAATGAATCGCTCACTCGACTTAACCTTAAATAGTCATTACGAAATGACCATTTATTTGGAGTCACCACCAATCTATTTGGACTAGGTGAGATTGGTCACCTACCGAAGTTTATATTTTGAAGGTTACAAAATCTTAGAATACAAACTCTAATGCCCGTAATCATACCAAAGTTCATATAAAAAGGTCCGGGAGTTGATTAGAATCACAAGTAATGATCAACCCGATCATGATGCTCAAAAATTAGTACCTTATTAATTACATGTTAACTTGAATCTTAATTTTTATTCAGTTTTAATATATGGCATTTAGTTATAGATTCCCATAATAATAATTTTTAAAACAAATTTATTATTCCATATTAGGAAGATTAGGTTTTCAAAATTTTAAAAGCCAAAATCTCTTGCATACTATATTGGAAAACTAGTGGGACACGAAAGCCTTTTTTTTTGTTCTCCCCAGAGGAATACAAAAGTTTTTAAAATTAAAATCAAAAATATCTTTTACGCCCAGGTGGAGGGCTAGAGGAATGCGAAAGGTTTTATTATTATTTTTAAAATCCAGATTTCCATTTTGAAAAAAATATCTCAATATTAAAATAATTCATAAAATCTCTCTCGTATTTTGGGAAGAATTCTATGTATTATTTTAACTTGGAGACGTTGCTTTAATTTTCTAAAAAGAAAATTTTATATTTTATTGAAGATATTTATAAAACTTCCTAAAACTTAATAACAATCTAAAATGATGAACCTATTTTTAATGTGTCCCTTAGACACGAAAATCTCCTTGTAATTACACAGAACTTGGTCTTAACAAAATTACCAAAATATCCTTGGGGTATAACTTCGACAAGAAAGTATCATGGCACCCCTAATGGACACTAAAATAACCTTAAAAGACTAAATGAATCTTAAACATTTACCTTTGGCATAAAAGCATCCAAGTGGAAAAAATTACAAAAATGCCTCTAATTATACCTTTGACATTAAAATGTATCTCAGTACTCCTAATAGACACTAAAATGACCTTAGAAGGCTAGATGAATCTTAAACATTCACCTTTGGCATAAAGCATCTCGGTGAGAAAAATCACAAAAATGCCCTTGGGTATACCTTTGACATGAAAGTATCCCATACTCCTAATAGATACTAAAATGACCTTAGAAGGATAAATGAATCCTAAACATTCACCTTTGGCATAAAAACATCTCAGTGGAGAAAATTATAAAAATGCCCTTGGGGTACCAAGATACTTTCATGTCAAAGGTATCCTTTGACATGAAAATATCCTGGTACCCCTAATGGATACTAAAATGACCTTAGGAGGCTAAATGAATCTTAAACATTCACCTTTGGCATAAAAGCATTCCGATGAAAAAATTACAAAAATGCCCTTGGGTATACCTTCGACATGAAAGTGTCCTGGTACCCCTAATGGACACTAAAATGACTTTAGAAGGCTAAATGAATACTAAACATTCACCTTTGGCATAAAAGCATCCCGATGGAGAAAATTATGAAAATACCTTTAGGGTATACCTTTGACATGAAAGTATCCTAGTACCGCTAATGGACACTAAGATGATGAGAACTAGATGAACCTAAACTAAATATGCACCTTTGGCATAAAAGCATCCCGGTTACTATCTAGGACATGATTTTAGGAAAATTACCAAAACGCTCTTAAGGTACACCTTGGATGTGAAAGTATCCCGGTACGCTAATGGATACTAAAAATGATGACAAGTAGATGAATTTAGTCTAAATGGAAAAGTTACGAGTTTAAGTTTAACTTGAAATGCAAAATTTACAATCAAGCCCCTAAATTTTTAAAAATTGCATTTTGTATCCTTCGAAGGACCAAACAAATACGAAAAGTTTTGAAAATTTTTATATCCCTGTGGAAGGCCATAAAAATAATAGAAATCATTAAAACTGGTGAAATATACTTTTTGCCTCCTAAATATGAAAATTTGCTATTTAGTCCCTACACTTTTCTAAATTTTCATTTTAGTCCTTACATAATAAAATAACCTAAAAATTATAAAAGTCATATGAAATTATGCATGAAAATGCAACCAATATATCAATAAAGATTCGGCCAAATACCTTGCTCTAATTTTTTTACAATTTATAAAGTAACCCATAAACTTTGTAAAATTACATTTTGACCCTTGTATGGTAAAATACCATAAAAACATTAAAAATCATCAAACTAGCAAACAATCAACACAACAGTCATGGTAATAATATGCAAGAAAGTTCAGCCAAGCATTTTTAGCCATAAAATATAATTTCCATATTTTACAATTTAGCCCTTAAACTTTGTAATATTTACAAAATAACCCCTAAAATATTAGAAATACCTAAAAAATCTTTACAAAAACACAAATCAGAAATCTCATGGCTTACAAAGCTCTTAACCAAGCCAAAAATGTCGAAAAAACTTTTATAAATTTTGCAATTTAGTCCTTATGTTTACTAATATTACCAAATAATCTTAAAATCATGAAATCGAAATAAAAATAAGCACAAAATGATCACAAACAATTCTAAACCGATTTGGCAAGGTGAAAAGCATGAAATACATACATGCTTTGACATAAAAACCATGAAAATAAGCATAAATAATTATCATCAAACTTAAATCAGAGTAAAATCATAAACTAAATATAATATTATTCGAATCAACATATCAACATCACAATAACATGAAAGAAACATCAACATAAATACAACAAAATCAAAATCGTAATAACAAGAAGAATATTATATATATACAAGATTTAACTAAATCTAAAAGTACAAAAAAAAACCCTAAAGCCACCATGTTTAGCCTTTCAACATGGATGAGAATCCATGATCCTTAACATGATTTTGGCTTATGAATGAGGATGAAAATGAATCAAAATGAAGAAGAGAAAAAACGCATGTGATATCTTAAGGAAACACTTGAAAGACTAAGTGTTTTTTCTTTTCAAGCTTTCTCTTTTTTCTTTTTTTCTCTCTCTAGCTAAAAACCATGAAAACACATCCTCCCTCTTTTATAAAGGGGAAGGATCAACCAAGAGGATCCCAAAATCCTCTTGGTTGAAACTCCAAGAGAAGAAAAAAAATTAAATTTATTTCTTTTATTATATTTTTGTCATAATTAGCGTAAAAAAGGTGAGATTTGCATTAATTTGACAAACCATCAAAGGTCATTCAAAGATATTTTCATGATTGCCCAAAAAATATCATGTAATTGGTAATTAGAAACCAACTAAATTTGTTAGGAAAATATTGAATATCAACTAGACTAGTTTCCATGAAACTAGTAAAAAATAATCAATAATTGAAATAAAATTAAAATAATAATAAAATAGGAAATTAAAAATTAATAATCATAAACAAAATTTGGAAATGAAATAATGAAGATAAAAAAATTGATTGGAGTTCCAAAACTTATAAAATTATACGAGAAAATCCATTCGGATAAAATTTATTATATGAAAAAAATGCAAAACTCATAAAATAAGTTAAAATTTTCAAAAATGATTTAGTATGTTTTAAACAATAATATTTAAAGAATTTTGAAAATTATAAACCTAGAAAAATCCTACCGAAAAATTCTATATGTAGAAAACTTTATATCTCAATAATAGAAAAAAAAATCTAAAACTCATAAAATAAATTAAAATTTTCAAAACTGATTTAAGATGGATGAAATAATAATATTTAAAGCAATCTAAAAATTAGAAACTTGAAAAAAATCTCATCAAAAAATTTACAGTATACAATCCCTATCTCGGTAACAAAAAAAATTTCTAAAACTCATAAAATAAATTAAAATTTTCAAAATTGATTTAATATGAATTAGATAATAATATTTAAGGAATTTTAAAAATTATAAATCGAGAAAAATTCTCTCAAAAAATTTATGGAGTAGTAAACTCCGTATCTTAAAAATAAAAAAATTCAAAAAAAATAAAACTCATAAAATAAAATGAGCTTTGAAAAACTGATTTAATGGTGGTCAAATAAAAATATTTAAAGAATTTTAGAGTTTAAACAAGAGAAAATGCTACCGAAAATTTTACAAATTAAAAGAAAGCTCATATTTAGGATAAAAAAATTTTAAAGAATATATTAAAACTTAAAAAAATGAATTAAATAACACGTATTATCCAAAATATTGATTTAGAAAATGGTAAAGATAAAAATTTAAAATTTAGATTAATTTTATCAGGAAAAATTTCATAAGTATAATACTCTTTGTACTGTGAAAAATTCAAAATTAATTGCAAAAATGGACAACTCGACACCTTGTGTATAAAATATCAGTAATTTTTCCTTAAATATTTTTGTTTTTTTCTTAAATGCATATTAGCATAAATATTACACAAGTGTTGGTAAAATATATGATGGTTAATTTTTTAATCTTTATGAAAAAATCTAAAAAAATTCGTGAAAATGGGAAATTTGATCGTGATATCATCTGCAGGAATGATTTTTTGGATTTTGCTAGAAATTAAACAAAATTTTCCTTTTGAGTAATTGTCTTTTCATCCGAGATCGGTCTTCAAATGGCATTTTTCGTCAAGTGAACTTATGGCTATCTAAATTATGATTAAAAAGGTCTTGAAAATGTCTTGATCATCTAAAAAATATCAGTCCCAATGAGGATGGCCGTTAAGTTCTTGATCCCAGATATTCAAGATTATTAGAAACAAAACTCGCATCAAATTTGGTGTCTACGGCAACTAGTGAGGCTAAACCTATTAGCTTTATTACGTTTAACCTTTGATGACATTGGCCAATTAGCTGAGCTGACCTAGCAGTGTCATTGAGCTTGATTTTCTATGACATGGGCTAATTAGTCGGGGCAGCCTAATAGCATCATTGGACTTGATTTTTTATCACATGGGCCAATTAGCCAAAACTAACTTATCAGCATCATTGGGCTTCGAATTTTGATGACATGGGCCAATTTGCTGGGATTGATTTATCAGTATCATTAGGCTTGGTTTTCTATGACATAAGTTAATTAGCTGGGAAGGACCTACCGATGCCATTAAGCTCAACTTTTTATGACACGAGCCAATTAGCTAGAATTAACCTACTAACATCATTGGGCTTGATTTTCCATGACATGGGACAATTAGTTAGAACTAATCTATTGATGTCATTAGGCTTCGACTTTTGATGACATAGGCTAATTAACTGAGATTAGGCTTACTATGATATGAGCTAATAACCATGACTTGTTTACTGGCATCAATGGACATAATTTTTTAATAATAGGTGCCCATTAGCTGGAATTAACCTTCCGACATCATCGGGCTTAGCTCTCTTAACTAGGGCCAATTAGTTAGAAGTAGCCTATTATAATCATTAGGCTTAAACTCTTGACTAGGACCAATTTGCTGGAACTAGCACACCGATATCATTTAGTTTAAATTCTTGACTAGGGCTATGTAGTTAAAACTAGCTTATTAGTATCATTTAGCTTAAATATTTCGATTGGGGCCAATTATCTAGATCTAGCCTACCAGCATCATTAGGCTTAAACTTTGATGGTAGGGGCTAATTAGCCTAAACTAGCCTACTTGCATCATTAGGCTTAAATTTTGACAATTATTAAAGAGCAACCTATAAGACCTTTCTTGCATGAGAGCTCTTAAACGATGCATGAAGTGCATTTGAACAATGCATATGTTGATGTGATATAAATGCTTTTAAGAAAATGCATGTATAAATGCATGTATTAATTGCTTTTTCATGTGTGCATTGACATTTTAGTAAGTGAAACATCTCTTCATATATAAAAGATTAAGAGGATTTCCTGTCTTTCTTTCTCTTTATGAGTTCACACGAATCTTTCTTAGAGGTGCTTTGTATTTGATTAGGGATTGTTAGGTTCTATCAAAGTCTGTGCCAATCTGCCACCTCTTCGTTTCTCGTCACCCTACAAAAAAGTGATTTACTAATTTGTTAACTTTTTAAGGTGAATTTGCTAATGAAAGCAAATGTAAGACCTTTTTGGGGATGATTTCAAGCTTTTGACTTTTCTTGCCTTAGCATGTATCTTGCTTTTTAACTCTGAAGTCTTCAACGCACCTTGACTTTAGAGGGCAAAAAACAAGATTACTATTCTTCAACTCAAGACTACACCTTATAGCCTTAAGTTCTAACTTTTTTATCTTTTTACTCCAGGTGATTCATATCCCGTGTGCCATGAACCATTTAGTTATAAGATCAAACAAATCAAACATAACTTACCCCACATTTTGACAATTGCCCTAATTTTTATTTTTATTTTTTTAAATCTATTGCCTTTTGATTACATCCTCAAATGCCAAAAATTACCTTGAACAAAATAGGATGTCTACGTAAACACCTAAAAATAATGTTGTTTTGCTTAAAAGCAACTTCAACCTAAGCTATTTTATTTAACATCCCCAAGCGACACATTAAAAAGCTTCTTAAATAAAACCAAATTTTGATAGCTCAAATCAAGATGCAACCATGATATCATCAAGATTCCTTAAGGTCAAACACTATAGATTATGTAAACACCTTGGTTGTATCATTAATCAAGCTTATAAAGCTTGAATCAACCATAAAAGCATGCTACTTACCTTGAAATTAAAGAGAAAAGATAGAAATTATGCGTACTCCAAGCTAGATTCTCCTCCAAAGATGATGAAAGCTTGAAAGAAAAAGAAAATTCCAAAAAAATCTAAAATTTGCTAAATGATTCAAAGTTGCAAACTTATGGCTAATCAACCCCATTTATAGGCCTCTAAGTTCATGATTTAAGCTTTAATCACCCTTAGGTTATCTTAGCTTAATCAATAACCATCTAACTAATTTTAAGGGAAATTATAATTATTTCATTAATGAAAAGATGAACAAAATTAACACATTATACCCATGTTTTAATTTGGCCATGAATAAATTCCTACACTACTCTCGTACAAAATTTTATTCTATTTAATTGATCATGACATGCATATGTAAAAATGCAATTGAATGTTCCTTCCCATAGTAAAAATGTGTCCTGATGACCTTTCCTAGAAAAATCTAAAATTTTCTATCTAGGACTCTTAGATTAAGCCTTAAAAAATTGTTAGTTTTTTAAATTCCAAAGGTCCTTTCATGACCTAATCCCAATTACACATTCTGGACACAAAGTCTATGTTCAGTTTTATTTTAGTGTAATCTATTTTAAAATTTGAGGTGTAAACTCTTTCAATTTCAAAATCTAATTATAGGCAAAAATGTTGACTTTTATAGTTGACTTTTGCCATTAGTTGACTTTTGATTTAAACTTCTAAAACAAGTTTTTTTTCATCAAGTGACCTCAATAAACACTTTAATCAGTCAAGAAACTCTAACATCCTTAGATTTTTAGGGCCTAAGTCTCGATTTTCCAAAATCCAGCATCGACCCCCTAAATTGGATAGTCAAGCATAGATGCTTCATTATGTTAAACTAAGCTCATTAAACCAACCAGAACCTCAATTGGCCCTTATGAAAGAGATTAAGTGATTTAAGTATCACAAGTGATGCTAGTAGATCAGACCCAACTAATTGGCCCTTATTAATAAGATCAAGCCTAATAATGATGGTAGGCTAGACCTAGCAAATTAGCAAAAATTAAAAAAAGTTAATCCCAATGACGTCAGTAGGCTAGTTCCAGTGAATTGGCCTATGTCAAAAAAAAATCAAGCCCAATGATGCCAGTAGGCTAGATTTAGCTAATTGGCCTATGTCAAAAATTTTTGTTAAGAATCTCTATAGAAATTAAAGTTTGATGTTGCTTGAATGTCATGATCTAGCTCATTGGCATCTCTATCAAGAACTTCTATCAAGAAATCCTTTTAAGTCTGATGTTACTAGAATGTCATGATTCGACTTATTAGCATCTCTATCAAGAAATTATTTTAAAGTCTAATGTTGTTGGAATGTCATGAACTAGCTCGCTATCATCTTAGTTAAGAACCTCTATTAAGAAATCTTTTCAATGTCCAATGTTGTTGGAATGCCATGATTTGGCTCATTGGTATCTCTATCAAGAAATCATTTCAAAGTCTAAGGTTATTAGTTGGTTTTGATCTAGCTCATTGGCACTTTGTCCTTTTTAAGTTAAACCTAGGGATAGGTCGAGCCTAAGATCATATTCTAGGTCTTTCATCCAATATGCCTCATCAATTTTTTAAGTCGAGCCTAAGTCTTTCATAAAAAAACCATTGTCATTTCTAAGTCAAACCTAGGATCATAGTCTAGGTCTTTCTGTAGTGTTTAGAGGCAGCAAGTAATCAAATTACTAAAAATTAATAAAATAATTTATAAACATGGCAGTGGAAACAAATCAAATAAATTAATCTAAGGCTTTCTGAATAGGGCTATCTTGTATGATCTTGACTAATCTTTAAGATTAAAAAACCTCAAGATCTATTTAAGATTCAAACATACCTTAATCTTTAAAAGTCTTTCAGCAATTCCATGACCTAATTACAAATACATCAAACATGGTTGTTGTAAACAAAAGCTGCCCAAGCATATAGCCTTTAATGGTTATCCACACAGATGACTCAAAAAACCTTCAATGAAGATGAGACTATGTTGCTTGAAGCCATGCTGTAGACACCTTATTTTATTCGGGCTAATTTTTGGCAATCTGGAGCATCGACATAAGAGGGGACAATGTCGCCCGATGAAAAAGTATTTTAAGAATGTCAAGAAGGCTTAGGGATCATATCAAAGGTAAATACAAAGATGTGACATCA
>JBBYHO010534337.1:0-15984 GCA_038382025.1 Adansonia gregorii | reverse complement strand
TGATCTCCTTTCATTTCATGATTGGGCACCATAAACACATTCTCCTTATTGGGATAAATGGCATTGATGCTTTAGTTCCATGAGAAAAACATCTCTTTCTACTATTTTTAGAATTAAAGTTCATTTTTCAATTAGGATAAACTCAGATTCATATAATAATCTCCTTTCATTTCATTACTGCTTACCATAAACATATTCTCCTTATTGGGATAAATGATATTGATGCTTTGGTTTTAAAAGAAAAACATCTCTTTCTACAATTTTTAGAATTAAAGTTCATTTTTCAACTGGATAAACTCGGATTTACATAATAACTCCTTTCTTTTAATGATTGGGCACCACAAATTCATTGTCCTCATCGGGATAAATGAATTGAGGCTTTGGTTTCATAAGAAAAACTTCTCTTTCTACCATTTTTGGAATTAATGTTCGTTGGTTCATTTGGACAAACACAGATTCATATAATAATTTTCTTCTTTTTGTGATTAGGAATCATAAACACATTCTCCACATTAGGATAAATGATATTCATGCTTTGGACTCTTAAGAAAAACATCTTTTTACCATTTTTAGAATTAAAGTTCGTTTTTCAAATGGAATAAACATGGATTCACATAATAATCTCCCTTCATTTCATGATTGGGCACCATAAACACATTCTCTTCATTAGGATAAATGATATTGAAGCTCCGATTTCATAAGAAAACCTTTTCTTACCATTTTTAGAATTAATGTTCGTTTTTCAATTAGATAAACACGGATTTGAATAATAATCTCTTTTCTTTTAATGATTGGGCGCCAGACATTCATTCTCCTCATTGGGATAAATGAATTGATGCTTTGGTTTCATAAAAAAAACCTTACTTTCTACCATTTTTGGAATTAATGTTCTTCGGTCGATTTGGACAAACACGGTTTCACATAATAATACCCTTTCATTTCATGATTAGGTAACATAAACACATTTTCCTCATTGGAATAAATGGTATTAATGCTTTGGCTCCATAAGAAAAACTTCTCTTTCTACCATTATTAGAATTAATATCCATTGGTTGATTTTGACAAACCCGATTTCACATAATAATCTCCTTCTTTTCATAATTAGGCATCATAAACAAATTCTCCTCATTAGGATAAATGATCTTCATGCTTTGGTTTCTTAAGAAAAACATCTTTTTCTACCATTTTTAGAATTAAAGTTCATTTTTCAAATGGAATAAACATGGATTCACATAATAATCTCGCTTCATTTCATAATTGGGCACCATAAACACATTCTCCTCATTGGGATAAATGATATTGAAGCTCTGATTTCATAAGAAAACCTCTTTTTCTACCAATTTTCGAATTAAAGTTCGCTTTTCAATTGGATAAACACGGATTTGAATAATAATCTCCTTTCTTTTAATGATTGGGCACTAGAAATTCACTCTCCTCATTAGGATAAATGAATTGATGCTTTGGTTTCATAAAAAAAAACTCTCTTTCTACCATTTTTAGAATTAATGTTTTTTGGTCAATTTGGACAAACACGGTTTCACATAATAATACCCTTTCATTTCATGATTGGGTAACATAAACACATTCTCCTCATCGGGATAAATGTTATTAATGCTTTGGCTCTATAAGAAAAACTTCTCTTTCTACCATTTGTAGAATTAATATCCATTGGTCGTTTTTTTACAAACCCGGTTTCACATAATAATCTCCTTCTTTTCATGATTAGGCATCATAAACAAATTTTTCTCATTAGGATAAATGATCTTCATGCTTTGGTTTCTTAAGAAAAACATCTCTTTCGACCATTTTTAGAATTAAAGTTCATTTTTCAATTGGATAAACTTAGATTTACATAATAATCTCCTTTCTTTCAATGATTAGGCATTACAAATTCATATTCCTCATTGGGACAAATGAACTGAGGCTTTGGTTTCGCAAGAAAAACTTTATAATTAATGTCCGTTGGTCGATTTGGGCAAACATAATTTCATATAATAATCTGCTTCTTTTCATGATTTGACATTATAAACAAATTCTCCTCATTGGGATAAATGATATTCATGCTTTGGTTTCTTAAGAAAAACATCTCTTTCTACCATTTTTAAAATTAAAGTTCATTTTTCAATTGAAAAAACTGGGATTTACATAATATTCTCCTTTCTTTTAATGATTGGGCACCAGAAATTCATTCTTCCCATTGGGATAAATCAATTGATGTTTGTTTCATAAGAAAAACCTTTTTTTCTACCATTTTTAGATTAATGTCCCTTCATTGATATGGACAAAAATGGATTCACATAATAATCTCACTTATTTTCATGATTAGGCACCATAAACACACTCTCCTTATTGGGACAAATAATATTAAAGCTTTGGTTTCAATAGAAAAACATCTCTTTCCAACATTTTTAGAATTAAAGTTCATTTTTCGATTGGTAAACTTGGATTTATATAATAATCTCTTCTCTTTTAATGGTTGGGTGACACACATTCATTCTCATCATTGGGATAAATGAATTGATGCTTTGGTTTCATAAGAAAAACTTCTCTTTCTACCATTTTTATAATTAATGTTTGTTGGTCGATATGGACAAACATGTATTTACATAACAATCTCCTTTCTTTACATGATTAGGCATACATTCTCCTCATTAGGATCAATGATATTCATGCTTTGGTTTTATAAGAAAAACCTCTATTTCTATCATTTTTTGAAATAATATTCATTCGTCGATTGATGCTTTGGTTTCATAGGAAAAATATCTCTTTTTACCATTTTTAGAATGGAAGTTTGTTTTTTAATTGGATAAACATGGATTCACATAATAAACACCTTTTTTTAATGATTGGCACCAAAAGTTCATTCTTCATACTCAAGTAAATGAATTGATGCTTTGGTTTCACAAGAAATACTTCTCTTTCGACCATATTTAGAATTAAAGTTTGTTTTCTAATTGGGATAAGTACAGATTCACATCACAATCTCCTTTCATTTCATGATTGGGCACCATAAAAACATTCTCCTTATTGGGATAAATGGCATTGATGCTTTGGTTCCATAAGAAAAAAAACTACTTCTACCATTTTTAGAATTAAAATTCATTTTCCAATTGGGATAAACTCAGATTCACATAATAATCTCCTTTCACTTCATGATTGGTCACCATAAACATGTTCTCCTTGTTCGGATAAATGGTATTGATGTTTTGGCTTCAACAGAAAAACATCTCTTTCTACAATTTTTAGAATTAAAGTTCGTTTTTCAATTGGGTAAACTTGGATTTAGAAAATAACTCTCTTTTTTTTAATGATTGGGCACCATAAATTCATTCTCCTCATCGGGTTAAATGAATCAAGGCTATGGTTTCATAAGAAAAACTTTTCTTTCTACTATTTTTAGAATTAATGTTCATTGGTCGATTTGGACAAACATAGATTCACATAATAATCTCTTTCTTTTCATGATTAGGCATCATAAACACATTCTCTTCATTGGGATAAATTATATTCATGCTTTTCAAGAAAAACATCTCTTTCTACAATTTTAAGAATTAAAGTTTGTTTTTCAATTGGATAAACTCAGATTTACATAATAATCTCTTTTTTTTTAAAGATTGGGCACCACAAATTCATTCTCCTCATTGGAATAAATGAATTGAGGCTTTGGTTCCATAAGAAATACTTCTTTTTCTACCATTTTTAGAAATAATGTTCGTTGGTCAATTTGGACAAACACGGATTCATATAGTAATCTCCTTTCTTTTCATGATTAGGCATCAAAAATACATTCTCCTCATTAGTATAAATGATATTCATGCTTTGGTTTTATAAGAAAAACATCTCCTTCCACCATTTTTAGAATTAAAGTTCATTTCAATTGGATAAACCCGGATTCACATAATAAACTCCTTTCTTTTAATGAATAGGCACCATAAATTCAATCTCTCCACACGTATAAATGAAATGATGCTTTGGTTTCATAAGAAATACTTCTCTTTCTGCCATTTTTGGAATTAAAGTTTGTTTTCCAATTGGGATAAACACGGATTCACATCATAATCTCCTTTCATTTCATGATTAGGCACCATAAATACATTCTCCTTATTGGGATAAAAGGTATTAATGCTTTGGTTTCGTAAGAAAAAATCCCTCTCTACCGTTTTAAGAATTAAAGTTCATTTTTCAATTGGATAAGTACGGATTCACATAATAATCTCTTTTCTTTAAATGATTGGGCACCACAAATTCATCCTTCTTGTTGGGATAAATGGTATTGATCATTTGGTTCCATAAGAAAAACTTCTCTTTCTACCGTTTTTAGATTTAATGTTCGTTGGTCAATTTGGACAATCACAAATTCACATAATAATCTCCTATCTTTTCATAATTAAGCACCGTAAACGCATTCTCCTCATTAGGATAAATGATATTGAGGCTTTGGTTTCATAAGAAAAGCATCTCTTTTTACTATTTCTCAAATTAAAGTTCATTTTTCAATTGGATAAACTTAGATTTGCATGATAATCTCCCATCTTTTAATGATTGGGCACCAAAATTCATTCTCTTCATTGGGATAAATGAATTGATGCTTTCATTTCATAAGAGAAATATCTAGTTCTACCATTTATTGAATTAAAGTTCATTGCCAATTGGATAAACACGAATATACATAATAATCTCCTTTCTTTTAATGATTGGGCACCACAAATTCATTCTTTTTTTTGGGATAAATGGCATTGATCCATTGGTTTCATAAGAAAAACTTCTTTTTCTACCGTTTTTAGAATTAATATTCATTGGTCAATTTGGACAAACACGGATTCACATAATTATCTCTTATCTTTTCGTAATTAGGCACCATAAACACATTCTCCTCATTACGATAAGTGATATAAAGGCTTTGGTTTCATAAAAAAAATCTCTTTGTACTATTTTTTGAATTAAAGTTCATTTTTCAATTGCATAAACTCCGAATTGCAGGATAATCTCCCATCTTTTAATGATTGGAGACCAAAATTCATTCTCCTCATTGTCATAAATGAATTGATGCTTTGGTTTCATAAGAAAAACATCTTTTTCTACCATTTTAGGAATTAAAGTTCATTTTTCAATTGGATAAACATGGATTCACATAATATTCTCCTTTCTTTAATAATTGGGCACCATAAATTCATTTTCCTTGTTAGGATAAATGGTATTGATCCTTTGGTTTCATAAGAAAAACTTCTCTTTCTACCATTTTTAGAATTAATGTTTGTTGGTCGATTTGGATGAACACGGATTCACATAATTATCCCTTATCTTTTCGTAATTATGCACCATAAACACATTTTCCTCATTAGGATAAATGATATAGGGGCTTTGGTTTCATAAGAAAAATACCTCTTCTTATCATTTTTTGAATTAAAGTTCATTATTCAATTGGATAAGCTCAGATTTGCATGATAATCTCCCATCTTTTAATTATTAGGCACCAAAATTCATTCTCCTCATTGGGATAAATGAATTGATGCTTTTGTTTCATAAGAAAAACATCTATTTCTACCATTTTAAGAATTAAAGTTCATTTTTCAATTGGGTAAGCACGGATTCACATAATAATCTCTTTTCTTTTAATGATTGGGCACCGCAAATTTATTCTCCTTGTTGGGATAAATGGTATTGATCCTTTGGTTTCATAAAACAAACATTTCCTTTTACCGGTTTTAGAATTAATGTTCGTTGGTCGATTTGGACAAACACAGATTCACATAATTATCTCCTATCCTTTTGTAATTACGCACCATAAACATATTCTCCTCATTAGGATAAATGATATGGAAGCTTTGGTTTCATAAGAAAAACATCTCTTCTTACCATTTTTGAATTAAAATTCATTTTTTAATGGGATAAACTCAGAATTGCATGATAATCTCCCATCTTTTAATGATTGGGCACCAAAATTCATTCCCCTCATTAGGATAAATGCATAGATGCTTTGGTTTCATAAGAAAAACATCTATGTCTACCATTTCTTGAATTAAAGTTTATTTTTCAATCGGATAAACACGGATTCATATTATAATCTCTTTTCTTTTAAAGATTGGGCACCACAAATTCATTCTCCATACTGGGGTAAATGAATTGATGCTTTGGTTTTATAAGGAAAACTTCTCTTTCTGCCATTTTTAACATTAATGCTCGTAGATTGATTTTGACAAATATGGTTTCACATAGTAATCTCTTTTCTCTGCGTGATTAGGCATCATAAATGGTTTCTCCTTATTGGAATAAATGATATTCACATTTTGGTTTCATAAGAAAAATATTTCCTTTTACCAATTTTAGAATTAATGTTCATTTTTCAATTGGATAAACACGGATTCACATAATAATCTCTTTTCTTTTAAAGATTGGGCACCACATTCATTCACCACACTAGGTTAAATGAATTGATGCTTTATTTTCGTAAGAACAACTTCTCTTTCTATCATTTTCAACTTTAATGCCCGTTGGTCGATATGGGCAAACATGGTTTCATATAGTAATCTCCTTTCTTTTCATGATTCGGCGTCATAAACGTATTCTCCTCATTGAAATAAATGATATTCACGCTTTGGTTTCATAAGAAAAACATTTATTTCTACCATTTTTTAGAATTAATGTTCATTTTTCAATTGGATAAACACGGATTCACATAATAATCTCCTTTCTTTTAATGATTGGGCACCACAAATTCATACTCCTCATTGGGATAAATGAATTGATGTTTTGGTTTCACAAGAAAAACATCTTTCTGTACCATTTTTAGAATTAAAATTCATATTTCAATTGGATAAACATGGATTTACACAACAATCTCCTATCTTTTAATGATTGGGTGCCACAAATTCATTTTCCCCATTAGGATAAATGAATTGACGCTTTGGTTTCAGAAGAAAAATATCTATTTCTACCATTTGTAGAATTAAAATTTATTTTTCAATTGGATAAACACAGATTCACATAATAATATCCTTTCTTTTAATGATTGGGCCTCAAAAATTCATTCTCCACCTTAGGCTAAAAGAATTGATGCTTGGGTTTTATAAGAACTACTTTTCTTTTGACCATTTTTAAAATTAAAGTTTGTTTTCCAGTTGGGATAAACAAGGATTCACATCATAATCTCATTTCATTTCATGATTAGGCACCATAAACACATTCTCCTCATTGGGATAAATGGTATTGATGCTTTGGCTTCGTAAGAAAAACATCCCTCTCTACCATTTTAGGAATTAAAGTTCATTTTTCAATTGGATAAACACGGATTCACATAATAATCTCCTTTCTTTTAATGATTGGACATGCAAATTCATCCTCCTTATTAGGATAAATGGTATTGATCCTTTGGTTCCATAAGAAAACTTCTCTTTCTATCGTTTTTAGAATTAATGTTCATTGGTCGATATGGACAAACACGGATTCATGTAATAATCTCCTATCTTTTCGTAATTAGGCACCATAAACACATTCTTCTCATTATGATAAATGATATTGAGGCTTTGATTTCTTAAGAAAAGCATCTCTTTTTACCATTTCCTGAATTAAAGTTCATTTTTCAATTAGATAAGCTCGGATTTGCATGATAATCTTCCATTTTGTAATGATTGGGCATCAAAATTCATTCTCCTCTTTGGGATAAATGGTATCGATGCTTTGGTTTTATAAAAAAAAAATCTATTTCTACCATTTGCAGAATTAAAGTTCATTTTTCAATTGGATAAACACAGATTCACATAATAATCACTTTTCTTTTAAAGATTAGGCACCATAAATTCATTTTCCACACTTGGGTAAACGAATTGATGCTTTGGTTTTATGAGAAAAACTTCTCTTTCTTCCATTTTTAACATTAATGCTCGTAGATCGATTTCAACAAATACGATTTCACATAGTAATCTTTTTTTTCTGCGTGATTAGGCATCATAAACGGTTTCTCCTTATTGGAATAAATGATATTCATATTTTGGTTTCATAAGAAAAACATCTCTTTCTACCATTTTTAGAATTAATGTTCATTTTTCAATTCGATAAACACGGATTCACATGATAATCTCCTTTCCTTTAAAGATTGGGCACCACATTCATTCTCCACCCTAGGGTAAATGAATTGATGCTTTGTTTTCATAAGAAAAACTTCTCTTTCTATCATTTTTAACATTAATGCTTGTTGGTCAATTTTGACAAACATGGTTTACACATAGTAATCTCCTTTCTTTTCATAATTGGCATTATAAATGCATTCTCCTCATTGGAATAAATGATATGCATGCTTTGGTTTCACAAGAAAAACATCTATTTCTACTATTTTAGAATTAATGTTCATTTTTCAATTGGACAAACACGGATTCACATAATAATCTCCTTTCTTTTAATGATTGGGCACCACAAATCCATACTCCTCATTGGGATAAATGAATTGATGCTTTGGCTTTAGAAGAAAAACTTCTCTTTTTACCATTTTTTTGAATTAAAGTTCATTTTTCAATTAGATAAACCCAGATTTGCATGATAATCTCTCCTCTTTTAATGATTGGGCATCGAAATTCATTCTCCTCATTGGGAAAAATAAATTGATGCTTTAGTTCCATAAGAAAAACATCTTTCTAAACCATTTTTAGAATTAAAGTTCATTTTTCAATTGGATAAACTTAGATTTACATAATAATCTCTCATCTTTTAATGATTGGGTGCCATAAATTCATTCTCCTTATTGGGATAAATGAATTGATGCTTTGGTTTCATAAGAAAAAAATCTATTTCTACCATTTTTACAATTAATGTTCGTTTTTTAATTGGATAAACACGGTTTCACATAATAATCTCCTTTCTTTTAATGATTGAGCACCGCAAATGCATTCTCCATACTAGGGTTAAGGAAGTGATGCTTTGGTCTCATAAAAAATACTTCTTTTTTGGCCATTTTTAGAATTAAAGTTTGTTTTCCAATTGCGATAAACACGAATTCACATCATAATCTCCTTTCATTTCATGATTAGGCACTATAAACACATTCTCCTTATTGGGATAAATAGAATTGATGTTTTGGTTTCACAAGAGAAACATCTCTTTCTACCATTTTAAGAATTAAAGTTCATTTTTCAATTGGATAAGCATGGATTCACATAATAATCTCCTTCCTTTTAATGATTGGGCACAACAAATTCATTCTCCTCATTGGGATAAATGAATTGATGCTTTGGTTTCATCAGAAAAACTTCTCTTTTTACCATTTTTTGAATTAAAGTTCATTTTTCAATTGGATAAGCTCGGATTTGCATGATAATCTCCTATCTTTTAATGATTGGGCATCAAAATTCATTCTCCTCATGGATAAATGAATTGATGCTTTGGTTTCATAAGAAAAAAATCTATTTGTACTATTTTTAGAATTAATGTTCATTTTTCAATTGGATAAACACGATTTCACATAATAATCTCCTTTCTTTTAATGATTGAGCACCGTAAATTCATTCTCCACACTAGGCTAAAGGAATTGATGCTTTGGTTTCATAAGAAATACTTCTCTTTTGGCCATTTTTAGAATTAAAGTTTGTTTTCCAATTGGGATAAATATGGATTCACATCGTAATCTCCTTTCATTTCATGATTAGGCACCATAAACAAATTCTCCTCATTGGAATAAATGGTATTGATGCTTTGGTTTCATAACAAAAAAATCCATCTCTACCATTTTAAGAATTAAAGTTCATTTTTCAATTGGATAAATACGGATTCACATAATAATCTCCTTTCTTTTAATGATTGGGCACCACAAATTCATCCTTCTTGTTGGGATAAATGGTATTGATCCTTTGGTTCCATAAGAAAAACTTTTTTTCTACTGTTTTTAGAATTAATGTTCATTGGTCGATTTGGACAAACACAGATTCACATAATAATCACCTATCTTTTCATAATTAGGCACTATAAACATATTCTCCTTATTAGGATAAATGATATTGATGTTTTGGTTTCATAAGAAAAGCATTTCTTTTTACTATTTCTTAAATTAAAGTTCATTTTTCAATTGGATAAACTCAGATTTGCATGATAATCTCCCATCTTTTAATGATTGGGCACCAAAATTCATTCTCTTCACTAGGATAAATGAATTGATGCTTTCATTTTATAAGAAAAATATCTAGTTCTACCTTTTGTTGAATTAAATTTTATTTTCAATTGAATAAACACGGATTCACATAATAATCTCTTTTCTTTTAATGATTGGGCGCCGTAAATTCATTCTCCTTTTTAGGATAAATGGTATTGATCCTTTGGTTTCATAAAAAACACTTCCCTTTCTACTGTTTTTAGCATTAATATTCGTTGGTTGATTTGGACAAACATGGATTCACATAATTATCTCCTATATTTTTGTAATTAGGCACCATTAACACATTCTTCTCATTAGGATAAGTGATATAGGGGATTTGGTTTCATAAGAAAAATATCTCTTCTTACCATTTTTTGAAATAAAGTTCATTTTTCAATTGGATAAACTAAGAATTGCAGGATAATCTCCAATCTTTTAATGATTGGGGACCAAAATTCATTCTTCTCATTATGATAAATGAATTAATGCTTTGGTTTCATAAGAAAAACATCTCTTTCTACCATTTTAAGAACTAAAGTTCATTTTTCAATTGGATAAACATGGATTCACATAATATTCTCCTTTCTTTAATAATTGGGCACCATAAATTCATTTTCCTTATTGGGATAAATGGTATTGATCTTTTCGTTTCATAAGAAAAACTTCTCTTTCTACCATTTTTAGAATTAATGTTTGTTGGTCGATTTGGTCATACACGGATTCACAAAATTATCTTCTATCTTTCCGTAATTAGGCAACATAAACACATTCTCCTCATTAGGATAAATGATATAGGGGCTTTGGTTTCATAAGAAAAATATCCCTTCTTATCATTTTTTGAATTAAAGTTCATTTTTTAATTGGATAAACTCGGATTTGCATGATAATCTCCCATCTTTTAATGATTAGGCACCAAAATTTATTCTCCTCATTGGGATAAATGAATTGATGCTTTGGTTTAATAAGAAAAACATCTATTTCTACCATTTTAAGAATTAAAGTTCATTTTTCAATTGGATAAACATAGATTCACATATAATCTCCTTTCTTTTACTGATTGGGTGCCATAAATTCATTCTCCTTGTTAGGATAAATGGTATTGATCCTTTGGTTTCATAAAATAAACTTTTCTTTCTATTGTTTTCAGAATTAATGTTCGTTGGTCGATTTGGACAAACACATATTCACATAATTATCTCTTATCTTTTAATAATTAGGCACCATAAACACATTCTCCTTATTAGGATAAATGATATAGGGGCTTCGGTTTCATAAGAAAAACATCTCTTTTTACCATTTTTGAATTAAAGTTCATTTTTTAATTGGATAAACTCAGAATTGCATGATAATCTCCCATCTTTTAATGATTGGGCACCAAAATTCATTCCCATCATTGGGATAAATGCATAGATGCTTTGGTTTCATAGGAAAAACATCTATGTCTACCATTTGTTGAATTAAAGTTCATTTTTCAATCGGATAAACACGAATTCACATTATAATCTCCTTTCTTTTAAAGATTGGGCACCACAAATCCATTCCTTACACTAGGGTAAGTGAATTGATGCTTTGGTTTTATAAGAAAAACTTCTCTTTCTACCATTTTTAACATTAATGCTCGTTGGTCAATTTTGACACAAACTGTTTCACATAGTAATCTTCTTTCTTTGCATGATTAGGCATCATAAACGGTTTCTGCTCATTGCAATAAATAATATTCACATTTTGGTTTCATAAGAAAAACATCTCTTCCTACCATTTTTAGAATTAATGTTCATTTTTCAATTGAAAAAACACAGATTCACATAATAATCTCCTTTCTTTTAAAGATTGGGCACCACATTCATACTCCACACTAGGGTAAATGAATTGATGCTTTGTTTTAATAAGAAAAACTTCTCTTTCTATCATTTTTAACAATAATGCTCGTTGGTGGATTTGGATAAACATGGTTTCATATAGTAATCTCTCTTCCTTTCATGATTAGGCGTCATAAACGCATTCTTCTCATTGAAATAAATGATATTCATGCTTTGGTTTCATAAGAAAAACATCTCTTTCAACCATTTCTAGAATTAATGTTCATTTTTCAATTGGATAAACACGGATTCACATAATAATCTCCTTTCTTTTAATGATTGGGCACCATAAATTCATACTCCTCATTGGGATAAATGAATTGATGCTTTGGTTTCATAAGAAAAACATCTTTCTATACCATTTTTAGAATTAAAGTTCATTTTTCAATTGGATAAACTCGAATTTACATAATAATCTTCTTTCTGTTAATGATTGGGCACCACAAATTCATTTTCCTCATTGGGATAAATGAATTGACGCTTTGGTTTTAGAAGAAAAACATCTATTTTTACCATTTATAGAATTGAAGTTCATTTTTCAATTGGATAAACACAGATTCACATAATAATCTCCTTTCTTTTAATGATTGGGCACCACAAATTCATTCTCCTTATTGGGGTAAATGAATTGATGCTTTGGTTTCATAGGAAAAACTTCTATTTTTAGAATTTTTTGAATTAAAGTTCATTTTTCAATTGGATAAACTCGGATTTGCATGATAATCTCCCATCTTTTAATGATTGGGCATCGAAATTCATTCTCCTCATTGGGATATATGAATTGATGCTTTCGTTTCATAAGAAAAATATCTATTTCTACCATTTGTAGAATTAAAGTTCGTTTTTCAATTGGATAAACATGGGTTCACAAAATAATCTTCTTTCTTTTAAAGATTGGGCACCATAAATTCATTTTTCCACACTAAGGTAAATGAATTGATGCTTTGGTTTCATAAGTAAAACTTCTCTTTCTATCATTTTTAACATTAATACTTGTTGGTCAATTTCGACAAACATGGTTTCACATAATAATCTCTTTTCTTTTCATGATTAGGCATTATAAATGCATTCTCCTCTTTGGGATAAATGAATTCATGCTTTGGTTTCATAAGAAAAACATCTCTTTTTACCATTTTTAGAATTAATATTCATTTTTCAATTGGATAAACACGGATTCACATAATAATCTCCTTTCTTTTAATGATTGGGCAGAGTAAATTCATTCTCCATATTAGGATAAATGGTATTGATCTTTGGTTTCATAAGAAAAACTTCTCTTTCTACCATTTTTAGAATTAATGTTCATTGGTTGATTTGGATAAACATGTATTCACATAATTATCTCCTATCTTTTCGTAATTAGCACCATAAATAAATTCTCCTCATTAGGAAAAATGATATAGGGGCTTTGGTTTCATAAGAAAAACTTTTCTTTTTATCATTTTTTGAATTAAAGTTTATTTTTCAATTGGATAAACTCGAATTTGCATGATAATCTCCCATCTTTTAATGATTGGGCATCGAAATTCATTCTCCTCATTGGGATAAATGACTTGATGCTTTGGTTTCATAAGAAAAACATCTATCTCTACGTTTGTAGAATTAAAGGTTAGTTTTCAATTGGATAAGCATGGATTCACAAAATAATCTCATTTCTTTTAAAGATTGGGCATCACAAATTCATTCTCCACACTAGGGTAAATGAATTGATGCTTTGGTTTCAGAAGTAAAACTTCTCTTTCTATCGTTTTTAAGATTAATGCTCATTGGTCGATTTTGACAAACACGGTTTCACACAGTAATCTCTTTTGTTTTCATGATTAGGCATCATAAATGCATTCTTCTCATTGGAATAAATGATATTCATGCTTTGGTTTCATAAGAAAAACATCTCTGTCTACCATTTTTAGAATTAATGTTCATTTTTCAATTGGATAAAAATGGATTCACATAATAATCTTCTTTTGTTTAATGATTGGGCACAACAAATTCATTCTCCTCAAATGAATTGATGCTTTGGTTTCATAAGAAAAACTTCTCTCTCTATCATTTTTAGAAATAATGTTCGTTGGTCGATTTTGACAAACATGGTTTCACAAAATAATCTCCTTTCTTTTCGTGATTAGGCAACATAATTGCATTCTCTTCATTGGGATAAATGATATTCATGCTTTGGTTTCATAAGAAAAACATCTCTTTCTACCATTTTTAGATTTAATGTTCGTTTTTCAATTGGATAAACTCAGTTTCACATAATAATCTTCTTTCTTCTAATGATTGAGCACCGCAAATTCATTCTCCACACTAGGCTAAAGGAATTGATGCTTTGGTTTCATAAGAAAAACTTCTCTTTCCATCATTTTTAACATTAATGCTCATTGGTCAATTTTGACAAACATGGTTTCAGATAGTAATCTCCTTTCTTTTCATGATTAGGCATCATAAACGTATTCTCCTTATTGGAATAAATGATATTCATGCTTTGGCTTCATAAAAAAACCATCTCTTTCTACCATTTTTGGAATTAATGTTCATCTTTTAATTGGATAAACACAGATTCACACAATAATCTCCTTTCTTATAATGAATGGGCACCACAAATTCATACTCCTCATTGGGATAAATGAATTAATGCTTTAGTTTCATAAGAAAAACTTCTCTTTTTACCATTTTTTGAATTAAAGTTCATTTTTCAATTGGATAAACTAGGATTTGCATAATAGTCTCTTATCTTTTATTGATTCGGCATCGAAATTCATTCTCCTCATTGGGATAAATGAATTGATGCTTTGGTTTCATAAGAAAAATATCTATTTCTACCATTGATAGAATTAAAGTTCATTTTTCAATTGGAATAACACGGATTCACATAATAATCTCCAATCTTTTAATGATTAGGTGCCACAAATTCATTCTCCTCATTGGGATAAATCATTTGATGCTTTGGTTTCATAAGAAAAACTTCATTTTCTATTATTTTTTGAATTAATGCTCGTTGGTCGACTTCGACAAACATGGTTTCATATAACAATCTCTTTTTTTTTGTTATTAGGCATCATAAATGCATTCTCCTCATTGGGATAAATAAATTGATGCTTTGGTTTCATAAGAAAAACATCTATTTCTACCATTTATAGAATTAAAGTTTGATTTAAATTGGATAAACATGGATTCACATAATAATCTCATTTCTTTTAAAGATTGGGCACCATAAATTCATTCTCCACGCTAAGGTAATTGAATTGATGCTTTGGTTTTATCAGAAAGACTTTTCTTTCTATCATTTTTAACATTAATGCTTGTTGCTCGTTTTCGACAAACATGGTTTCACATAGTAATCTCCTTTCTTTTCATTATTAGGCGTTAGAAACGTTTTCCCTTCATTGGAATAAATGATATGCATGCTTTGGTTTCATAAGGAAAGGATCTCTTTTTACCATTTTTAGAATTAATGTTTATTTTTCAATTGGATAAACACGGATTCACATAATAATCTCTTTTTGTTTAATGATTGGGCACCACAAATTCATTCTTTTCAAATGAATTGATGCTTTGGTTTCATAAGAAAACCTTCTTTCTCTACCTTTAAAAATATGCTTATTGTTCAATTTTGACAAACATGGTTTCACATAATAGTCTCATTTCTTTTTGTGATAAGGCATCATAAATGCATTCTCCTCATTGGGATAAATGATATTCATGCTTTGATTTCATAAGAAAAACATCTTTTTTTACAATTTTTAGAATTAATGTTCATTTTCTAAATTGGATAAACACGGTTTCACATAATAATCTCTTTTCTTTTAATGATTGAGCACCGCAATTCATTCTGCATACTAGACTAAAGGAATTGATGCTTAGGTTTTATAAGAAATACTTCTCTTTCGGCCATTTTTAGAATTAAAGTTTGTTTTTCAATTAGGATAAACAAGGATTTACATCATAATCTCATTTCATTCCATAATTAGGCTCCATAAACACATTCTCCTCATTGGGATAAATGGTATT
>JBBYHO010534326.1:0-15988 GCA_038382025.1 Adansonia gregorii | reverse complement strand
TGCAAAGCCTTGACTCTTCTCTTCATAAAACTGGAGAAAAATAAAAGCAATATATTATCTATAACCTCTTTTAATTCTAATCCTAAGAGTCCAATATATAGCCAAAACCCTAGTAAGGAGAAACTTGGCAGGCAAGTAACATGTTTAGTTTATTTTGGATGTTGCCAAATTGGATCCACTTTGCTTCTTGATTAAGTTATTCCACCTTGAAAACTCCTTCGAGTGGCCCTGTAAAAATACAAAAAATACTAAGTAACCATATAATTTAAATATAAATATAAAGAAATAAAACTAATTTAAAAACAACTAAGAATAAATAAAACCGAAATAATAATCTTTAAGACTTAGCTAATTTTAATACCCATAATGACATTAAATAACTTTATTTTATAGAGTTATGATATTCTCTTATTTAAAATAGTCAATGAGGTGACTTTTGTACATTTGAAGCTATTGATGGACTATTTTAACTCGAGGATATTTCCTCACATTTTAATAAAACATATATTACAATCAATAAAAGTACATACTCGATCTTTTTAGGATAATATCATGAAATTGGCTTTAAAAGACATGCAACGACACAAAAATTGCCATATGACCATAGAGGCTCAGTTTAGGTTAGTTTTGATAGAAAGTACAAAACTAACACAAATACACTTAGTTTTGGTTAATTTTAATGGAAAGTGTAAAACTAATCCTAAAAGGCTTGACTCTAGTCAGTTTTTACAGAAAGTACAAAACTAATCCTAAAAGACTAAAACATATGAAATTGCTAAGTGGTCCCTAAATTATGGGAAAGAATCTAAATGACCCTGAAGTGCATGGAAATTGAAAAAAACCCTTAGATTATGAAAACAACTAAATGACCCTAAAATGCATGAAATTATAAAATTATTCCTAAATTATGGAAAATAGCCTTATTGACCCTACAATGCATGAAAATTGCAAAGCTGTCACTGGATTACGAAAAACGATCTAAATAGCCCTAAAATGTGAAAATTATAAAATGGTTCTTAAGTGATGGAAAATAACCAAAATGAACCTGACATGGATGAAAATTGCACAATGGTCCCTAATATGCATAAAACATTTAATGAAAATTATAAATGGTCCCTGATATGCATGAAACATTGCATGAAAATTGCAGAATGCTCTTTAAAGCTTCGGCCACTCCTAAATGTACCAAAAAAATCTTTTTCTTCAAAAAAATGTAATAATGGTGCCATACATGATTTTTATTAACACAAACACCTCATCAACATGAACATTAATGGATCCACTACATGCTTGGAGATATCAACATCACCATAATATTTTCATGAAAATAGCTCATGAACATAGGACATGCAAATGACATGAAATTTAAGTAACATATATAATATGAAATATGGGTAACAAGAAGAATCAAGCCAATGTTAAAACAAAAGAGATTACTTAATTAAAACCACTAAAAACTAAGTAAACTTAGTATAAAACATTTAAAAACAAGTTTTCATAATGCAAGTTTGATTTTTATGAAACTTTAAACAAAAATCACCAAAAAAAACAAAAAATTAACATCTTAAGATTGTAGCCCAAGATTTGGCCATACTTAGTTATTACACCTTGGCATAAATCATCAATGAGGCATGGCTTAGGATCTTCCAGCTCACATAGAAAGAAAGAAAAAATGCAAAACAAAGATAAAAATCAAGAGAAGAACAACCTCAATCTTGATCTTGAAGAATTCCCTTTTCTTTTTTCTTTTTTTTTCTTTTTTTTTTGGCTCTTCTTTTCAACTATTGCTAATGTTGATGAAAACCAACCTCCTCCTCTGTTATGAACATTCAAGAGGGTTTAAAACCTCTTTTGGCTAATAACTCACCATCCTCATGCACTTTCACTTCCTTTTTGACACCTCAATCTACCTTGCTTCTAAGAAAACTATCTAGGACCTCAAGTGCTCTAATTACAAAGTTGAAACTTTCTAAGTTGGGTATGGAGTTAGTTGGTGGATAATCTCATATGTATGTCCCTAAAAAGCCTTTTTCTTAAAGTAGCCATATCTCTAGCCCATGTAAGAGTGCTTTTAACTCTAACTTAAAATAGTATTCCATTGCATTTAAACAAAATTGGACTTAAAACTATTAAAAAATAATCAGACTACATGCCATTTGGTTCTCAATATAACGGAAAAATTAATTCCATCTAATCAAGTCCATTTAAGTTCTAATGGCTTAAGCTAAATGAGACATTTACAAGCTCATATTTATTTCATTTTGGAGTACATATATTACTAAATCATCCTTTACATGATAGTGAATTGGTTCATTTAGGGTGATCAGAAAGGTGAAATAACATCCAATTCAAGTTAAATAGCATATTATACTCAAATTTTTATGTAGTATCGATACATTTCATGATGTATCGATGCATTGGGGGCCAATGTTTTAATGTATCATGGACTGTATTGATAAAATGGCATCCCAGAAGCAAAAATAGAGTTTTGCCCTATGAATTACATTCATATATCCATATGAATTGCATAAAAAGGCCATGTTTTGACTTTCCAAATGTTTCTAGTTGTTTAATTTAGTCCCTAGGCATTCCAAACCTTCTAATTAGGTCCTTAGATATTAAAAATTAACCAAGGAAGAAAAAATTGCTTTTCATTGAGGTCTCAAATTAAGCATAATTGGTTTGAAAAAGGGCTCGAATAAAATTAGGTGTCTATTATCTCCAAATTTTCTATTATATTTTCAATAAGAAATTTATGTACAATATCTGACATAAGTGTGTTTAATTTTTTAAAGCTTTTTCATGTATTTTTTAATTAGATTTGTAGGCACCTTATTTTGTTCAGACCAGTTTCTGACATCCTACGAGTTAGGTAAAAGATGATAAAATCAAAAACTAGAAATAAAAGTTGAGGGATGACTGCCGGGTGCTATGCCACCATGTGACATAGTGCCAAGCGAAAAAAAATTTTTAGGAAGGTCTAAAATGACTTTCGACCATATTAAAGAAAAATATAAAATCAAGGCATCAAATGTCATTTTTTATGGTGTCACTAGGGTCATTTAAATGAATAAAGAGATTAATTTCTCACTGTTTCTAACTAAGTCAAGGTAACTCGAGAAAACACGGGTACGTACAAGTTATATTAGGGTGCAAGTATTGACATTAGGCCATTACGACGTAAAAAACTTGAGATTTCACATGTAGTATCGATACAAGAGGGTTTGGTATCAATACCCAAGGTGTGGTATCGATACCTGTTATGTTTGTATCGATACAGACCTTGGCAGTAGCTAAAGTTGTGATTTTTGACAAAATGTATCGATACACAAGTATGAGTATCGATATAAATCCATGGAGTATCCTCTAAGTCCCGAGACTGGAAACATTTTTTCTCTTAGTATCAATACACAGCTCCTTCTATCGATACTTAGGAGAAAAAAGTACCTTGTGTACCGATGCAACATATTTTGTATCAATACACCAAGGCATTTTTGCCTAGTTCGAGCCACTTTTAGCCTTTAAAAACCTTATTTAAACATGTTTTTCCACTAAGGAATTAGCATAAAACATTGTAAACCTCAACTATGGGTTCATTAATGGATTTAAACAAATTTATGGAGCCCAAAAAATTAATGACAAAGGTCACTTTTATAAGATATAAAGGTGTAAGAGGGTATGGCAGGCATATCTCTAGTTGCAAGCTATCACAGCCTTTCTATATCCTTACTCAGGATGGCAGAACCAATAAGAAAAGAGTTAGCTCAGCATGGTAGCTGGAGATGTCCCCTAGCGCATAAGAGAAAAATAAAAAATGCCCTTGCATGGTCTTCTAAAAGCAAGGGCTGAACATTGAATCAAACACAACTAGCTACCTCAAAAAAAACTTTTAGCTATCAAAAAGCTCTTCAGTAATCTTAGAAAACTCTCCCTCTATTCCCTTAAATCTTTCAGCAACTCCAGCTCCAAAAGTTCACCAAAAACACTGTTCTATTGCTTTTCACCTTCAAACAACCTCCATTCCCGTAGCTCCCTAAAACCACCACAAAAACACCTTAAAAAACTTAACCTTTCACACATTTTCATCTGCAAAAAACCCCATCAGCAACCATATTACCAGAAAGCTCATTTCTTTCACCTTTTTCTTATGAAACAATAATAAAAAGAGGGAAGGGACTGAGCTTAAAGTTACTACTTTAAAAAGAAGGAAAGTTCAAGCTTTTGCTAGTATATTTTTTACCCTATTCTAGACATTTTCTGTTTTGATCATCCATTTCATTTTAGAGAGCCTTTCATGCTGCCATGACTTTCCCAATACTCTCATGCATCTCTAATGCCTTGGTTATGGTAGTCCTAGGATCTTGATGGCCTTCTTGAGACCTCGATGTTATGGGATATATAAACTTACCATGCTTCATTTTCATCATCATACAGCCTTTATTCATTCACCTTATGCCATGTTCCTTCCATATTCACATGCCCATTTCATATTTAAATGGTCACCTTAATGTGTCTTAGTATGTTTAAATATTTTCCTTATGTTTTAAGAAGGCTCATGAAATAAAAATGTTGTCTTGACAACTTCAACATCCAATCATTCGTATAAACATCTTTATATTATCTCTATGCACCCTATTTGTCATCTTCTTGCAACTATGTCACCCATTTCCATGTCAAAATGCCATCTTTGCTTGTTTGCATGTTTAATCCATGTTTATCTTTGTATGTGCTATATTTTGTTCATGATATCTCCATTAAAATGCTTGCTTGTCTCTGACAAACTAATTTTTAGAAACTTTCCCAAGTTAAGTTCATGTTACCTTCAATAGATGAAGAGTAGCAAAGGCTTAATGTTTTCATCAAGTTGGTCTCCCAATCTTAGAGGCAAATCAACATTTCAGATTTGGATTAATGGTGAAATAAGTTCATTAATCAAAGAAAAACAGAAAATCCTTTTTAGTATTAACCCTTAATCTTGAGTCTAGTGTTTTTTTGGTGACATGGTCAATGGGTTATTCCATCATCCCAAACTACTCTAAGATTATAGATTATGGAATAAACATGTGAAGCCCGTGTTACTTTCTATTGCAGACGTTTAGACGTCCTAGGCCCGAGTTTATCTTCAAAAAATTGAAATATCGAATAATCCCCCTATTTTTGCTCTTGTAACACTGTCATCCAAACTTGAAAAATCATTTTTAAACCATAAAATATTTTCTTTGATTTTTTTAATATTTTTCCTTTAAAGGGCATTGAATTACCTTTCTAACTTATTTGCCTTTAGATCATCCCGAATAAAGGAGTTATGATTTTTTGAACCTTTGTTGTCTGAAACCCCTAGACCAGCATGCAACATTCTGTTTAAGCCATTCAGCCTATTAGATGATTTTTTACAAAATTTCCAAATATTTTTTCCAAAAAATTCATAAAATTCCCTTTCTGAAACAACATTGTCTATGATCTAACAATCGCGAATAAGCTTGGAATGATTTTTCTAAATCAATCATGCCCTTTTTAATTAGACATGCTGCCAGCGCTGAGACAAACCTAACTTTGGAAATTAATTCCAACTAGAAAGTGATTTTCTAGAATTTTTAGAATATTTTTATATTAAATCTTGTGAAGTAACCTTTCCAACGGTACCTTATATACCCATGAAGCTTTCGGATGTACCCAAAAAAATGCAAGAATAAAGGGAACATAATGTTGTCCCCTGTTTTCAACCAAATTTTTTAATCGCTTTTTATCAAGACATTCGAATGTCTCAAAATGCGTCTAGTTGATTCACCACAACATCAACTCCTTTGGACTTGGATCAAAATTAAAATAAAAAAATAGGATTTCATATTAAAATTTTTGTTAGTGGAGATACTCTAACTCCATCACTCCAAAAAAAGATACTCTAACCTCATTTTTAATAAAAAATTAAATTTTATCTTTGTTCCTAAATGTTTTCCTAACTTTGGGGATACTCTAACCCCTTTTTTTATTAAAAATTAAAATATTCACTTTAATCTTAACTATTTTCATAACTCTATTTTAGGAGATACTCTAACCTCCACCTTACCGATGGGATACTCTAACCCTACTTTTACCTAAAAAACTTAAAACTGTCTCTCTTTCGGATGCCTAAAAACTGTTTTAATAGAAATCATCTTTCTTCTTCAAATTACCACTGATTCTAGACCGGTCTCTATAATTGTCATCTCAATTATTCTTTAATAATCGAAGGTAATTATGAGATACATTTCGATCATCCCTCCATTTTACGTTCTTTTTTTTCTGATTGCTTGTTTATGAGATTATTACATCTCCCACTTTACGCCTTACTTGTTTTTCTTTTATAGTGACTATCGTGCATTCATATTTTAAATTCCTTTTCCATTAAAATTTAGAAGGTGATGTTTCATGTTGGTATCTCTTCAGTTCCTAATACGAAATACCCAATATTTTTTAAAAACCCAATCCGAACATCGCTTTCACAAAAATCCCTATGTTCCTTATATCTTTGAGGTATATAAGTGATCTAATTTTCGTTACAAAAATAGGATTTTCATTTTCCAAAAATTCATGCATTAAAAAGGATTATATCTAAAATAGAAACCAATTGGAACTAATTTAACCAAGACCAAAGTGAGACATAGTTAATAGGTACGTATTTCGAGCGTCGTGAGGAAGCTCATCCTTCCCTATGCGTAACCAACTTTCAAGCCCAACCAATGAATCTCTGGACTTCGTAGACCTTGAAATCAATGTTTCAAGTTTCGTAACTCGTAATATTATTTTCAATAGGCAGCTAATCTTGCCTAGCCTAAAATGATCTATGGTGACTCCAAGTTTATGGCCACTTCGTGGTGGCCATCTTAATCTAGTTGGATAAGCGACTGTCTGACAGTCCCTATCCCCTTCATATCATCATGCCTAATCCAAATCCTAATTAAGGGATAGCTCAAAGGCTCAACCATAACCAACCATCATTTATATTTAAGTCGAGTGCACTATGCCCTTTGGATAACCTAAATTTTTGAAGGCTAGGCACATGGCGACAACTTGGCAACTTCGCTAGGATTATTTTAGACAGTTAGGCCTATAACTAGCTATATCTCACTCGATTCTTAGTTTTTCAGTCTCCATAATTATTTAGATATAATTTTCTTTTATTTTTGCCTACTAATCTCTATTTTTTATGTTTGTCATATGATTGTTAGGGATTATTAGTGCCCAAATACATATTGATTTTAATAAATATGGTAATATGGCAATGGAACAAAAAGGTTTGATTGTTTCCCTGACACACACCGTGCACTTGCATTTGCACTAGATTCCAACCATACAACATGGTGTGGTTAGTATCCTATATACTAGGAGGAAATGAGCCATCCACCTTAGTAAGTAACCCTCAACAGTCACATGGTAAGACCTTTCAGGATGCAAACTACCTATGTCTCTTATGAATACCCCTCCGCCCTTACATAGGGAAACACATTCACTAGATCGAACCCATTTCACGAAATCTGCGATAGGTCTAGGATCTGGATGCCTTAGCTATTCTTATTGGATGGATGAGTGATTCAGATATCAAAATAGGCATCAATTTAAACCCATATATGAACCCTATGAGCTAAACCGTGTCAAACCATACCAGACGCTGCTAGAATAACCTGAAGATTAGGGTTACTCAGGGAAACATTTCTTACCTTTACTCCTATAAACCATTGGTTACGCAGGCAATAATGGGTGAACGCTGTCACTTACATTTGTCTTTTTATTTTCATGATCATTCCTTTAGGATATGCTATTACGTTCAATGGCAAATCCTCTTTAATGAGTGGTTAAAGATAAGTGAATACCATTACCTGCAATGCCATCTTGAAATAGTCATATCTGACCGAAATAAACCATCATGCTGCCCGAACGATGGCTTAACATGTACTTAATATAAATGGTGATGAAAAATGTCATCATTTAAACGATCAGTCTTAGTCACTGTGAAGTATTATGTTATTTCGTGAAGAAGAACTTTAAATTTAGACATACTAGTATGCTAGTCGTTTAATGCCTCAACATTAATATTCATCATATCTGCCTTAGGCATCGTACCACCTATTCTCAAGGCAAATTTTGAGATACGTTTTTGCTGCTATTCTTTCATTTCCTAATATTTTACCTATTATTTTCTATTATTTACCAACTCATTCTTTTATTGCTTTTCTTTTTCACCATGCATTATTTTATCATAATTACTATCATCATAGGACAATTGGCTCTAATGGATTAGCATTCACAAAGGGGCATCTGTCATAGGGCAATAATCCACTTTAGAGCTAACGCCTTTTGAAAAAGTTCGAGCATCGTCGAGCACCATAGCATGAAGATAGAGACATCCTTAAACCAAGGCATGTCTCAATAGCGCATGAAAGGATCAAGATAGGATACCGTTAAAGTGATTGGCAAGATCTGAGGATCATATGGAATAATTGGGATAGTACTAAAAGGGAATCATTCACTAAGAGATATGGAGATATCACTCTTCTACTTCAAGTTCATGTGGATGTCATTCATTGCAAGCGGCCTTTCAGTTTTGGAATCCAACATATAGGTGTTTCACTTTCAATCATGAAGATTTAGTCTCCACAATTGATGAATACATTGCATTTACTTAACATTGAAAGGGTAAAGGTTGACAGGATATACAGCAAAGCTTTGAATCCTCCAACCCTCCAAAAAAGATTAGCTCACAGGATATACAGTGAAGCATTGAATCCTCCAACCTTCCAAAAAAGATTAGCTCAAATCCTCAGGGCAGTAGAGTCTTGGATTGAGAGTCATATCAAAATAAAGAGGAACAATGAATGCATCTCATAGGCTAGTTTGAAAGAAGTAATGGCGAGTGCTATTGACATCCTAAAAATCCAAGATATCTATGCTGTGGCAATATATGATCTGGTTATAATCCTCAAGACACTAGGCTATGTTAAAGCTACGGTAGCAAATTTTTTTTCTTGTTTGGGCTGTAACATCAATCCCTCATCGGCCATCATTGGTAAAACTATTCGAGCTCTTAAATTTTGTAAGAAAATAGGAATAGGTCGATTCATCAGATGTGCACCACTCCTTCACATTTGGCTCATCAGTCACTTTGGCCCTAAAAAAAGTAGGGCATTATATTACTTCTTAACCAGTGCTCTATCTCCAAGGTACTTGAGAAGGAATGGCCCCAAGACAAATCTAAAGAGTAATGGATCCAAAAACTTCAAAATCTCAAGGGGGAAGAGGTAACGTGGAAGGCCTCTTGGTTTTTCCCATAAATAGTCATATATTAGTGTGCAGATTACAACGTGTACCACTCATAGGATTATAGGGAAATACTAGCTAGGCCCCTCTTTTAGTTCTTTGATAATTCCAGTACTATCAATTCATCCCTTTGATCCAAGACTTAGAGTTATGGGATTTCAATTATGGTGAGCCGGACTGTAAGCCAAAAGTCTAGCTAGCCTTTCAAGCATGGAAACAAACCCTCTGCATAGAGAAATATTGGAGAGAAAGTAGTATGACCCCAGGAAATGATGAATGGAGGATCCGTCATGTTAATGACACCATGCCCCTGTCTGGCATCGAAACATCATAAATACTGATTGACGAATTTCCTTTTAAAATTGGATTATTCAAGTAAGAGTTTAAACAAGAAAAGGCAACCTTTGCTAAGGAGATTGCTCGATTAAAAGAGGAAAATAGTTAATTGAAAATAGACCTCTACCTTAGGGATGGCAAAATGAGTAGGGTTGTCAAGGAAAAAACCACCTCAAGAAGGATCTCGAGAGCTTGAAAAGAGACTATATGGCCTTTAACAAAGCATGCAAGTCCCGAAGACGTGGAAAGTCACCGATTAAGTGGAGGACAGAAATTACTACTGTTGAGAAGAAACTACGCCAATGGAGAGAAGCAGCTAGGGTCAATAAGGAAAAGCTTATTACAACTTAAACCCTTGCATTAACTTATTGTTGCAACATACCCCGAGGTAGATCCTCATAGATTTGTAGGTGTATATGACTTAAAATATTTTTCTGACTAGGAAATGTCTTTTTGATCGAGACTTTTCCTTTGCAATGTAATAAGAATAAGAAAGTATGGATTCTCGACTAGTGATACACTAAGGAAGACCATAAAACGAATCACTTATCTTATTGGTCTTGGATGACCATCACAAAGTGGCCAACGCTTAGAGTTGCCACTGATCGTTTTGGGCTAGGTATGATCAGATGCCTATTGAAACCTATGTCTTAAGTTATGAAACTCAAAACATTGATCCCATGGTTTGCATGGTACAAAGATTCGCCATTTGAGTTCGGGAATTGGTTATGCATGATGAGGCATGAACCTCTCCGCGATGCCCGAAATCGATACCTTACTAATTATGCCTTATCTCAATTTTGATTCTTTCCACTTTAACTCGTCACTATTTTGATGTAACCCTTTTTCAATGCATGAATTGTATAGAAATGCAAATTCGTGTTTTAATGAAAAGATTTAATCGCATATACACCCTAAATAGACGGGGAATATAGAAATTTTTAATAAAAATGGTCCTTGGCTTTTACTTTGAAAATAGAATATTTCATTTTAGGCACTGGAGAGATACCCATGAGAAACATCACCTTTAATTTTACTTCAAATGATTTGAAAATATGAATGCGAATAATCATCATAAAGAAATTATGTTACTTCAAATGATAAAAAGAAGGGATGGACTATTGGAATTTGTCTCGCAATTGGCATCGATTATTTGGGAATAACCAAATCAAAAAAATTTTAGATGGATTTGGGTTCCTTGATTAAACGAGGTTTTTTTTAAAATAAAAATGGGCTTGACTCTTGACATGTTCCTAGAAATTCGGGAAGAAAAAAATTTTAATTTTAGTTGAAGGACAAGGTTGGAGTATGCTCAAGGATGATGAATAATTTTGACAAAGGAAGATTATCAAATCTTAACAATTTGGAAAAATTAGGGTTAGAGTATCCCCTCGAAAGGTCATGGTTAGAGTATCCTCAAAAGTGATGTGTCTGACACTCTTTAAAGAAGTCGAGTTGAAAAACTTAAGTTCACAAAACTTTGTGATTTAGAAAATAAGTGAGCATTTTGACACTTTTTAATAAAAGAAATTATTATGAATGAGGATGGTAAAGATGTAAAAACATTTATGCCTAGATGCGAGCCAATAGGAGGTCAAAGCATGTTCTCGAGGCTGATCAGGGTAATATGGTGACATTTGAACATCTTGAGATGAAGCTCGGGAAAACAACTTAATTTTGACCATAACCAAAAACAGGGGGACAGCATCACGCTATCCTACTTTCTAAATTTATTCTAAATTTGTTTGAAGGTTTTAGAGGGTGAACAAGATACCATTAAAAAGGTAACTCGATGAGGGTCAATCTAAAAATATTCTAATATCCTAAAAAATCACTTTCTAGGGGAATAAATTTTCAAGTTTGAATTAAATACGCTATCGGCAGAGCATACGAGGGATAAGATGTGTCAAAATTTGAAAAATCACTCAGACTCATCTAGTATCAAAAAATTGCAAATGATACTTTTTTGAAAAAGGAATTTCATGAATTTTTTTAGGAAAAATGTTTGAAGGATTTGGAAAAATCATTTAGTAGGTTTGAATGGCCCAATCAAAATACATGCTTTTGGTTTTAGGGGTTCTGGATAGTTTAGATTTGAAAAATCATAACTCTCTCATCTAAAATGATCCGGGGGTGAATAAGACATTGTTTTAAACATAATTTGACACAGTTTGAGAGAAAAATATTAGAAAATTCATGAAAAATCATTTGGGATTTTAAACTGATTTTTTTAATTCATAATAGTTGTGTTACCAATAGGGGACAAAGTAAAGTAAGGGATTTTTTTATTTTTCTTTGTGTTTTTGGGTCCAAACTCGGGTCATTGACATTTAAATGTCCATAACTGAAGGGAAAGAGTGGCATAAGTGTCATGAACTCATTTGCATAGTTGCAGAGTAGTTTGGGATGATGAAATAGCCCGTTGATCATACCACTCAAAGTTTTGACTCGAAAATAAGGGGAAAACATTTCAGGAACAAGTGCAGGGCCATTTTTTCAAAAAATCAAAAGATTTGAGCTCGTTTAACCAAGATTCCAGATCTGGAAAACTTAATTTTTTCTAAGATTTTTTTTTAAAATTTAAGGAAAATGCTAAGTTCATGCTAATCCTCATTGGTTGAGCTTAACATGTTCAGCTTAGAGAGGTTTTGAAAATCAATTTTTTTGACAGCCATCAAACATGCACTTAGTCAAAGAGAAGACAATCAATATATAAGGGGATGACACATAGCATAAATAAAGACTCTAACTTTACCAATGGTCTTGACAAAGAAAATGCTATGCACACATCTCATGAAGTGAAGCATGCCAAAAATGACAATGATTCCTGACAAAATGCAAGTTAGCATATAAACCTGCTTGAAACATGCTAGGCTAAGGATTTGTGCATGGATTGAACATAACATGATGCATGGATATGGCATAAATGCATGAACAAGTGCTATAAAAAATAATGACGATGGAATTAGACATTTTGTACATCAAAAGGTGCATTAAGGCATATAAATCCTAAGCTACCATAACCAAAAGCCAAAATAATGCATAAGAATCCTAAGAAGGTGGTGGAAGCATGGAAAGCTCACTAAAATCATGAAGATGTTGAAAAATCAGAAATAAAAGTGATTAAGTAGGAAGTTATACCAATAAAGCTTTAATTTTGGTCAAATGGTTAGGGCAACAGAGATGGCCTAAATTTTCTCTCTTTTTTTTGTTGTTAATTAGCAAGAAACCTGAGAAAAAGAAAGGATTTGGTTCTAGTATGGGTAAGGATGATTTTTTAGGGCATATAGTGGTTAGAAGTGAGTTTTGGGGGTTGTTTTTAGATGCTAAGTGAAGGGCTACGAGATTTTTTTTTATGTGTGATGAGTTGGGAGAGCTGAAACAAGCTGAAAAAAAAAAGATCTTTCAACTGAGATATTGATGGCCTATTTATACCAGCATTTTAGAGTTAATTCGAAGGTGTTTTTGGTCATTTTTCAATGGGACAAGGTTGTGATAGCTGATAGCTATAAGGTGGCTATGAGAAGCAATTTGCTGCCAACGTGATGGATATAGAGTGGCTGGGTTTGATTACTAAAATGAGATACCAGCAAGTGGGGTGGCTATTGGTGATCTTTGTCAACAAACAAGGGAAGAATAGGGTGATCATATGACATTGACCCTTTATGATCTAATTTAGACTTCAAAAAATGTTTTGATTAATTCACAAGTCCAAATTCGTAATTTGATATGGGTTTTGATCTTTTTTGATGCAAAAACCAGCTAAAATCAAGCTTTGGATTAATGGTGGACAAGTTAAGAATGACACAATCATGGAAAATAGCCTGCATGTATCGATACATTGAAGAATGTATCGATACATTTGGTTTTAAAACCCTTAACGTATCGATATGATGATCATTGTCTCAGTAATATGAAACATTGTATCGATATAATGGAGCATTATATCGATAATTTACTTTACAGAATGCAAGTTTTGGTTTTGGCATGGCCTAGTATGGATACATGAGTTGATGTATCAATACATTTACACATTGTATCCATACAAATGGGGACATTTTAAATTTTTTAGGTCGTTAGAGCATTGTATCGATATATAAGGACCATGTATCAATACATTTAGGCAAAATTATGAATTTTCCTATGTCTTTTGTCCTCGAGCACCTGGAACTACGTCCTTTGATGCCACAACTTTGCATTTTTCTTTAATATGATCCATAGGCATTCTGGACCTCCTCAAAAAAAACCTTTTTCTCTGGACGATCGTCACTCCCTTTCATGTCCATGTCCTAGATTACTAAAAATTAGCCTAGACAAAATAAGGTATCTACACTTATCAAAGGAGGAACTAACGGTTAGAGCCTCGAGTCCAGATTTAAGAGCAAACCAAGCCAAGAATGGAGTTTTGACACTCAAAACTCAAGACTTAGAGCATTCTCTTCAAGCTTGCCAAGACCAAGTTGATGCACTAGTGAGATCCTCCAAACAGTAGAAGCAAGAATGGCTTCAAGTGGTTGATCATGCACACCAAAACTATCAGAACTATCAATGCCATCTCACAAAGCAAATCCATGTAGCTTAGTTAGAGGCCAAGAACATAATGATGTAGCCCGATCCCTGATGCATAAGATCTTGCCCACCAAAGCCCATGACCAAAAGTTGTTGTATTTCTTGGACCATGTAATCAGGCAATGTAATCGTGTTAGGCATTTTCGAATGTAATCACATGTAACTAAGACACTTTGTTGTTTTAATGAAAGATGCTATTGGTGGAGCTATCCTTTTACCTAATTGTCCTTTTTGCATTTGCATAACTAACCTAATCCTTTCATGGTTTTTATTCATTCATCCTTATTGCATCAAATATATGCATGAACATACCATAAAGGCCGAATTCGAAAATAATTTATAGTGAAGGTGATTCAAAACATAGAATCTATAGTTTACCATCGGTAAAACTCAAAATCATTAAAAAGTGATGGAAAATGATCACCAGGCCCGTATTGAAAAACCCAAACTCATGTATAAAGAGTCCCAAGAGCAGGTACACCGTAAGAATGAGGAACTTTAAGCATAGATCGCTGAGCTAACTAAATTATTGTCCAAAATGTTGAAGGAAAAAGAAAAAATAAGCATAATCGAGATAGGGAATGAACCAACCCACCCTAAAAGCAATTTAAATAGTGGTATTGAGGCCAACAATGCTCAAAAAAGGGGCATTACATGGGCAACCCTCTAACAACAAACATGTTGCCATCTCAGCCATTTATTTCTATCAATCTTACAATAGCATCCCACTTAATTTAAGTTTCAAGGCCTAGGCTCTTCACCGTCAAGGCTTAGAGTCCCAAACTTTGATAAGCACATGGAGCAAGAGAAAGCAAAGTGGCCCTCAAAAAATAATGAGGACTTAGACAAGTATCACTTATTAGAGAAGTGCCCCCGATCTATGGAAAGAAGTAACAAATTTGGAATCGTAGATTCAAAGTCATTAGGGCTAGTTTCGAGCCTCATCATCCCACCTAAGTTTAAAATGCCTGACTCTGAAAAATATAATGGGACTACTAATCCTACTACCCATCTTTGCATGTACTGTCATAAAATGGCAGGACACGAAAAGAACGAGAAGCTGCTGATCCATTGCTTCCAAGATAGTCTGACTAGGGTAGCCTCCAATGGTATAGAACTTGATCTTGTAAGAATTCAGACTTGGCTTGAGCATTCCTCGAATAGTATAAGCATGTGCTTGATTAAGTTCAAGATCATCTTTCTCTCATGAACATGGAGAAGAAATCTTCTGAGAGTTATAGATAGTATGCTCAGAGATGGAGAGAGGAAGCAGCTCAAGTTCACCCTATTCTAACTAAAAATGAAATGACAGTTATGTTTGTTGGCATCTTACAAGCTCCTTACTACGAAAAGCTAGTAGGAAGCGCCATAAAAAATTATGTTGATATGGTCATATCTTGTGAAATGATTGAGAACACCATCAAGAGTGGCAGGATATCTGTCAAGGAAGCATCTAGATCAATCAAAAAGATAGGAAATAAAGGTAAGGAGAGGACAGTGAATGTTGCAGGCAAAAACAGTGCTAGGTTTAATCAACGTCTGTATCCAGCACAGCCTATGTACTTCCTAAGCATGTTGAATACAGGTCTTAACTCTTATTCATCATCACTGCAACCAGTTTAGACAATCGATTTTGCTTTTATAATGAGCTTTACATCAAATCCCATGCAAAGTGCAACCCAGAATGCATAGCCCTATAATATGTATAATGCAAGAGCTTTGAATAACTAAAAAGCACCCTGAGAAAATGAGCACTTTGGACTACTCCCTTACTCGTATAAAGAGATTT
>JBBYHO010534305.1:5693-15991 GCA_038382025.1 Adansonia gregorii | reverse complement strand
AAGACTATCAAACTGCTAAATAATTATGAAACACAATTTGTTTGATTTAAAAACGATTTGAGGTTTTAGGTCTTGACTTTTTGAATATTGACCATCTACATCACAATCCACAACAACCAACACATGTATTCTTTCTTCCACCCCCCCTCCCTTCTAGATCTGCAAATTTTTGGGAGGTAAATAAAAGAGCTGAAATCGGAGCATAATGTTTAGCTATTTTAAGCACATTGGCTGTATTTATATTCTTCTCTTTGACAATTTCGTTGGTAAAGCTTAATGTAACCATCATTATTAATAATACTGAAATTAATTCAATTCGATACCGTAATCATGCTTTGATCAAGTCGGTAATAATATATAAAGCATGTAATTTTATACAACTATAATTTAATTACGACTAATCAGTCATTCCTGCGTTAATTGTTTAGCTGGTTTTGTTGTCTCTTCCACCTGCAAATTAAGCTAATTAACGAAACAAATATAAAACTCCATCACACTACCCTTGCACGCAAAAAAAAAAAAAAAGTTGTAATAAACCAAAAACCACATATTTTTCCAAAAAAAAAATTAATTCAGTTGTTAAATTTATTTAATACAAAATTATTAAAAAATAAATTTTAAAAATTTTTTTTAAAAAAAAGGCCTATATAAGCCGACTCCCGCTGTTTCTGCGTCTCCTAGTCTCTTGCCAATAGACTAACATAAACCAAACATCCATTCCGTGTATCTTCTCTTCCTATCTTTATTTTTTTCTCTCTTTCTCAATGGATTCCTCTTCTCGCTCCCCCGTCATCATCATCGGCGCCGGCGTCTCTGGTCAGTAACATTAAACAATCTAACCAAACAATACATTAAATCTTTTAAAGGATCAAATTTGTGCATGCATATAACATGTTATTATGAGTTAATAATTTGGAAAAAAAAAATATTGTTCTCAACGAGGGATTATATTTTTAATTGATGATCTTTAAATTCTGGTTAGGTTTATCCGCGGCGAAGGTTTTGGCCGAGTGCGGAATTGAGGATTTGGTGATCTTGGAAGCGTCCGATAGAATTGGAGGTAGGATACGGAAAGAAAAGTTCGGAGGCGTGTCAGTGGAGCTTGGAGCGGGTTGGATCGCCGGTGTAGGTGGCAAAGAGTCCAACCCCATTTGGGAGATAGCCACAAAGTTTGGCCTACGAACCTGCTTCTCTGATTACAGCAATGCTTGCTATAACATCTATGATCAGAGGTCGGAATCCGAACCCCGAAAATTCTGACTATTTCATTTGGCGGTGGCTTTGAAAATGAATAAATGAGAAAAAGCTTTCCTCTGAGCAATAGCCGTGTGGACATTTGGATTCCCCGGCGTAAATTGGCATTTTTTGTTGAGCCTGTCTTCCGAGAAAGAAAGAGGAAAAAAAAGAAATTAAATTTTTTCTGTTATATAAATTAAAGTTGAATATTTTTATAAATGAGTTGCAGCGGGAAGATTTTTCCGAGTGGAATCGCCGCAGAATCGTACAAAAAAGCGGTGGACTCGGCAATTCAGAAACTAAGGGACCCAGAGACAAACTGTGCCGAGGATGTCTCCAATGGAACCGAGTTACCTTCGTAAGAAGAACATATGATAATTTCATAACTATTGATTACTGATTTACTACTTAGGAGTACTTTTTTTTCTCTCTTAGGAGCTAATGAATTTATTTCTCCAATTCCTTGTCTTTTTTTCAGAACACCAAAGACACCAATAGAGCTCGCAATTGACTTCATATTACACGATTTTGAGATGGCAGGCAAGTTCCACAACTCATTTTTGTTTTCCCCTGTTTGGATGTTGTGAAAACTCAAGAAATGGAAATGCAAATGAAGAAAGTGTCGTCAGAATTTGGTAGCCGTAACTCGTAACAGGAAAAATAAATCCACATAAGAGCGATCGTGTCATTAGAAATTTCTATTACACAAATTTCATTTTTTTACTTTCACATTGAACACAGCTTAAATTTTCCCTCTTTGTGTTTTTTTTTGGGGGGGGGGGTGTTAATGCTGGTTGATTTAGCATAACAGAGGTGGAGCCAATATCGACATACGTAGATTTTGGGGAAAGGGAGTTTCTAGTGGCAGATGAAAGAGGTTATGAGTATTTACTGTATAAAATGGCTGAGGATTTTCTATTGACCTCTGAAGGCAAAATCCTGGATAATCGCCTCAAACTCAACAAGGTATAAAAATGATCTCTTTTGCTTCACCTTTGAACTTATTTTATATTTTTAATCAATTTTTAGTCCATATGATGTGGTTTGTTTTGTTTTTCGCTACTTAATCATGATGAAAACAACGGGACAGAGGGCAATGAGATAATAAACTCACTGGAAGAAGAAGAAAGAGCAGATAGTGTGCAAAAAAAAAAAAAAATCTAAAGCTATGTTTTATATGCATGCACTGCTGTCTTTTTGTCGTTGAGATTGATTGACCTACTTTTGGGAGTCTGCAGATAATGACGTTTACTGAAAGTTATTTTTACCTTTGTTTATTTTATCATTATTCTTAGATACACATTTTTCTTCACTACGGTGGGTCCTCTTTTTTATTTTTTCTTGATTAATTATATTGCTTTTCTCTTTTTTCTTGCGACCATCATCATATTGACAGCTGCTCATCAGTCTCTAAAACTAGTGCTAATATATTTTTCTCGTTGAAAATACTGGAATTTTTGTGGTTGTTTCTTCCGGTATTCATAAGCTGAACTCTTCTTTTCCATCATTGTAATGATATTATCAATGTTTCAAAACAGGAAACTAATTTTTCAACCTCAAATGTTGGTTATCTTCCCGACTATGAACAATTTCAATGATGCAGAGCGGTGAAACTATTGAACAGGCCATAATTTGACCAATCATAAGCCAGGAATTCATCTCAGTCTTTATAACCTTTCAGGCACTTTTACCTCACCATCTCCAGCCATAGGGCCCCAGATTCCCCAATTTTCCTATACTGTAAACTGTCCACAAAGACCAGGGAACAACACCCAGGGGTTGAGATGTCTTGTCAAACTCACATAAGAACATGCAAATAAAGAGTTTTGTCATTTTCTGCATTTAATATGTTGTTGCCTTTACTATCTCGATTGCTCTAAAATCAGCCATCAGTGAACTTTTTCCTTCTTTTTTTTTTTTGCCCTCTTATTCATGGTGCCTTTTAGAAACCTCCCATAAATGGGTATTGGGGGCATGGGGCTCAATGTACCTCCTTAAATAAATCTTTCCATTTCTGCTTCTGATATCTGATTGCACGGTTTTCATGCTTTGACTTCTCAGAATCTTATAAGACTTGTTTCTGTTACCTAGGACTTCAATTTCAATTAACTATCAATTTTGCTGACCAATATCATATAATTACGATGCTGAAGTTGTTTAATTGTGCATGGATTTGGGGCAGGTTGTCAGGGAATTACAGCACTCGAGAAACGGCGTCACGGTGAAAACAGAGGATGGTTGCGTTTACGAAGCCAACTACGTGATTTTGTCTGCTAGCATTGGTGTTCTCCAAAGCGACCTCATATCCTTCAGGCCACCATTGCCCGTACGTACCCTCTTCCTTCATTCTGTGTTTTCACTTTTCATATATTTTTCTTATGTGGAAAATGATAGCGGCAGTCGTGGTAACGAGCCACGTCACAGTTATATAAATTTTTATGGCTTTAACCCGCTCGGCCGCTAGTGCTGTATACCTGTTTCTCTTTGCAAACGTCAGAAATCTCGTGATAAGGGGAAATAGTGAGTTTTTAGCCACTTTTAGCCTTAAAATTAAAACGGGCGGGAGAAGGGATATTAGCTGCAGAATTTTTTTTTTTTTAATTTGGAGTCTGAAATTGGTTGTTACATTATTTATTCAACTTTCAGAGATATTGGCTTTGGAATTTATAATTTAAGGTCAATGAAATTGGAAAATTAAGGTGAACAGAGCACCGTTACCATAGTAATTATCTAGAAACCGTTAAAAGTGTCGACAAAAGTGGTTGGCCCTAGCATTGCCCTTTCGAATTGCATATAGTAACAAAACCCATTAAAATGGTGCATTTCGATAAACACTTTTTCATCAACATTATCTGCTTTAATAGTGAGATCTTGAACGTTGAATACATAGGATAAGATTCGTAGGCCGTGGGTCCCTTTAGATGGGAATTGCCAAAGCTGTTTTCTTGATTTTTTTTTTTTTTTTTAAGACCGTGGCAAGAGTCAGAATTCATGGTTCTAGCCGGTTATAGCTGTATTAAATATAGTTTGCGGGTTGGTGATGCGAGGGGTATATATATATATATATATTTATTATATGCAAATACCATTGGTTGCACTATGATCCACAGATTTTTCAACCCATAGGTTCAGTTATTATCCCGTTTCTGGCTTTGAGATTTCTCAGTATAACACGTCTACGATGTGAGTTTCATAATTTGCAGATAAAATTGTGATTGCTGCATTTCATTTTCTTCAAAAAATGTAACTACTAAATGCACAGAAACAAATGGTACAACTAGTTATCTACCAATCAAACAGATTAGTCTTAGCAATGTCAGAATGTGTGGACTTCAAAGCCTTAACATGCTTTTCCTGGGCAACGTCGGCTTCGTAGTTAGATTTCTTAAAATCTTTTTCATGCATGAACATAACCGATAGGTGTGCTTATATCACTCGCAATGTTTAGGCCAACCCATGATTTAAACATTTTTGCAAGCAGGCATGATTGCCCTAGCCATTAGGAGAAGAAGAGTAATCATTATTCATCCCCATGATTGGTAAGAATATGTAGTTGAACTGGAAGTCGTTTGAGAACGTGAACGTGACCACTAAGCCATGGAAAAATATTTGAAGAATTTGAGTTTGATTGTTGTGGTTGAGTATCAAACTTATGCGTTTAATATGTAGGATTAAGGTGCTGATAATGTGGTTTGGATGAAACGCCTTGTGTACGCTAATCAATTATGGAACTTGTCTGTTACTTAGCTATTAAATTGACCAGTCATAAAAGAAGTGAACAGGAAAAATCGACCACTTAACGCCTTTACACTTAATGAGCTTAGAAAGAACTTGTTAGAGATTTCTTAATCGTGTAAAATTTCCTGAATGCCATAAATTTATTTTTGCTTGATTAAATACAAATATTAAGAAAAATTTTAATGATAACAGAGGTGGAAAACGGAGGCCATAGAGAAATGTGATGTGATGGTGTATACCAAGATTTTCCTCAAGTTTCCTTTTAAGTTCTGGCCTTGTGGGCCTGGGAAAGAGTTCTTCATCTATGCTCACGAGCGGAGAGGCTATTACACGTTTTGGCAGGTTTAATCATTATTTCATTTATAATATTGTTGCCAGCTAACTTTGATGTTTGATCTGACCAATTCCTTTGTTGTTGCTGCCACTTTAGTATAATGAAAATTCAATTCAATTTTATTACTACTTCAAATGAATGTGCGGTCTGCACTACCTTCATATTGATCCTAAGCTGCTTTATTTATCATGTAATTAGAAACCTTGTTTTTCAGCATAAAACCAAATTGCTGTTATGCTACATAAATGAGTATACATGGCCACTAATTAAATACGGATTTCAATAAATAATTTGCATATAGCGTTAACACTATATTTGTTATGAGGTTGGTGGTTGACTTTGTCATTGTTGGTTATCTGTTAGGGACAGTAATTTACATTTAACAACCTATCCGCCTACATGATATGTTGACTAGTAGTATGGATTTGTGATAATATGACAATGCTACTTGTATTACCGGACAGAATATAATCTTAAATCAGGTTTTGGGGGCAGCTTCTTTAGTTAAAAGACAACAATTAAAATATTAGTAGTTATTTTCATGTACAGATTACCAACTACTACCATAGAATGGTTTCTCCTTTATGTTGTATATGACGTTTTGTCAGTGTTGCAGAGCTGTGATTTGGTTGTGTTGTGGGAACAAGTCACTGTCTGCGGTGTTTCTCTGTCTTCATGGAGAGACTCAATTTTGATACCCACAAGATCCTAAATTACTTTTCTAGCTTGATTTGGAGGAAAACTGAAGCTTTTTTAATGATCATGGGTGGCCCCTAGGGGACGCAGGGATCACACTGGTCTTTTTTTTTTTGTTATTGCGTGTTAGTTTTTTCGTGGTGTGGTAAGTTAGAAGAGCGTTAGGTTTTAAATCTCAATGCTGAGAGTTTAAATTCAGTTAGCCCTAAATTTAAAAAAGAAAAACATTTGGAACGAAAATCCTACATCTTTAATCGTCTTATCTGAGGGATTGCTGTCATCCATTCATTTCTAAGTACCCCTTGAATTCATCCAAATTGACTGCTGATCTGTTGCTGTCTCATCAGCACATGGAGAATGCATACCCGGGTTCGAATATTTTAGTCGTAACATTGACGAATGGTGAATCGAAACGTGTTGAAGCTCAATCCGACGAAGAGACGTTGAAGGAAGCTATGGATGTGCTCAGGGACATGTTTGGGCCCGAAATACCTAATGCCACAGATATACTTGTTCCCCGCTGGTGGGATAACAGGTTCCAGCGTGGCAGCTACAGCAACTACCCCATAATATCTAATAACCAAGTTGTTAATGATATTAAGGTAACTCAATAGTATTTACTTTTATGCTTGATATTCTGAATGTTATTCTCTCAGGTTATGGCACCTATATTTCTATTAGTAATAATATCCACGTAATTCATGATACGAAAGTGAATGAAAGAACTCTTAACTTTTTAATTGAATGATTTCCTGACCAGAATAGGATGCACTGTTAAATTCTTTCTTGGATATGATTTGAGGATTGGTCGAATTATATATATATATATATGCATTTTTCTCATGCTCTGGTTTTCTACTGGTTATAATGCGATTTTGGAAGATTATTTTATCCGTGATCCAGAGAACACAGAAAACAAAATCTTTTTCCTTGGATGCTTAAGTAACCCTCAGAATGCGAGCTGCATTAGAATATTTAATCATGATTTAACACTTTTGTGCGTGTGTGTGTGTGTGTTGCCTTCAGGCCCCAGTTGGACGCATTTTCTTTACTGGCGAACACACAAGTGAAAGATTTAATGGGTATGTGCATGGAGGGTACCTTGCAGGTGAGGAATGAGGATGGAGGATATTTGATAGATTCGAGAAGTTAGCGAACTCTTTTATCTGGCCAATTTGTATGATTTTGCTAATGCTTTGCGATTAAACAACTGTTACAGGTATTGACACAAGTAAAGCTTTACTGGAAGAAATAAGAAAGGATGAAAGAAAAAATGATAGTCAAACTTTGTTGCTGGAGCCCTTGCTTGCATTGACTTTGACGCAGACAGATGCAGTCTCAGGTCTCCACAAATGTGATGTTCCTACGCAATTATATCTTAACGGCAAGCTTGTCTTTCCAGAGGCAATCTTATGACTACATGGACCTAGTCTTGATCACATTGATGATGATGAAAACATGAAGAATGAGAGGGACGGAAAAATGGGTTTGGATCCAACTGTCGATCGATCCATTAACAGCATCCAAAAGGTAGAATGAAAGAAAAAGTGAGAAGTAGGTGTTCAAGTCTTCAGATTGCAGCTGCTAATCTAATCAACGCTGATGCATGGGCCTGCCTTTGGGATTTTGGGTAAGGCGGAACCTGGGCAATGCGTCCATGTGTTGGTTGTTAAGTAGATTGCACAGGAAATGGTAGGGGGAAAAAAGAAGAAAACCACACTGCAGATTCTAATTGTACCTAATGTTAAATATAAGAAAGACCCTTTATTTCTTATTTTTAACTGAAAATCTCGAGAGGATAACTTAAAAAAGGTGAATTAGTAATTTATCTCAACCATACAAATATTTGAAGGATTCATTCTAGTTAATGGTTAGCATACCCAGAACTGTATATAATAACACAGGGACCTCCTAACCAGTTTTTGCTTGGATTTTTTAATAAAGGGAACAAGTCGAACATAATAAGAATAATTTGACTTACCTTAAAAAAGGGGGGCGATAATGGATAGAAAACTCGTTCGATATGAAGATTAATTGCGCAATATAGTAATGAAGTTGTAATAGAACGCCCCTTATTATTGTAAGTTGTAATCAAGCCAACGAAGTGAAAAATGTTAATTAACTTAAACGCTTACGTTCATGAAATACTTGAAACAACTTAGACCAGTTATTTAATGATAAACATACAACATGTTTCATATATGAGCCTATCCATCTTACTGCTTCAAATTACGTCGGGCAGGGACAAGGGGTGGTTTAACAACTTCTTCCTCCTAGTTACTTTAACGCTTTTTAATAATTAAAACCCCTATTATGAGTTATGATCTGACCAGACCAGACTCCCAAAATAAGAAACTCTCCACAACAATCCTTCCTACCACATCAAGTGTGAACTAGGAATGACAAACCTCACTCAGGATTTCACTCCAACTGATAAAACTAACATAACAAAAAAGTAACAAAATGATGATTCAAGTCCCAGTCTGTCCGTAAATGTATACACAATGAATGATAAGCCGGTATGCATGATTTCACTATGATTTGTTTTTTTATACAAATGCCCTCAATTCTCCCCGTACTTACTCCCTGACTGCCCGTTTCCACACACTCTGACCGAGAATGCCCCAATGGCTGATTCAAGGGTTGAAAACATTTACAGATGTTACTCATTCTTTAAATGTTTGATGAAGACTTGTAATCAAGCATCTCCCTTATGTTTTAACCTACTGGACGGACCCATTGACGTGCATATGCGTGCACTTTTCCAGTATACTCCTTTTGCAACTTTTGGCTTGTTTGTTTCACTTGATTTCTGTCAAATTAAGAATAAAAACCAACAAATATATCAACTTGAATTGCCAGTTTAGAAACTAATTATTGATCAAAAGAAAGAAATGGAGCGCGAAACGGTGAGAGAAGTGCAAGGAACAGGGTGTAGCATACTACTGCAGCAAGGAAGTTCACAAGGAGGTCATCTTCAGAGAAGTCAACTTTCCTGAAAGGTATGTGAAAAATCCCAGTCTTATCAGCTCTGTATTCAACTTTTCCCTTTTTGAATCCTTCTATAGCCTAAAAAAATGATTCAATAAACATTTTATTTACATTAGTGATTACTTTGCTAGCTACCATGTACCATTCAGTTGCAACTTCATATAGAAGTAAATTGGACCCCAAGCATATTATTGAATGTATTGTTCTACACTTTTCCCCATCCATCATGTCCGCACATCGTTGGTGTTATTACTACGTCCAAGAGAAACATAAATGAGCTAATAACTGCCAAAATACATAAATCAGAACACTTCTACTTTCAAACTCATCAGTTCTCTAGTGTTGAGGACAACCGCTTGCTAACAGATTGTATCAATTTCACAGTCATTTTTGTACTCTTACAGTGTCAAAGGGGCAGACTGACACCAATGCACAAGGACATGCGCTGATACTCGGACATGATTCATGTTAATATAGGTATGCAAAAAGATCCATAGGATGGATACCAATTTATATAAATCAAAACTTGAAAAACAAACTCATTACAACGTAGCAATCAGATCCTAACGAAGGTATATTGGGTGTAACAGTGCCGGCTTTAGGATACCAATTTATATAAATCAAAACTTGAAGAACAAACTCATTACAATGTAGCAATCAGATCCTAACGAAGGTACATTGGGTGTAACAGTGCCGGCTTTAGGATACCAATTTATATAAATCAAAACTTGAAAAACAAACTCATTACAATGTAGCAATCTGATCCTAACTAAGGTATATTGGGTGTAAAGGTACCGGCTTTAGGATTTGGCACGAGCCCAAGTGGGCCCAGAATCTTTCCAAGGCTTGCAGCCTAATCAGAAGTGGGAAGATGTCAAAATAATATCCATTAGTAACAAAAGTAATTTCCAACCAAATATAAAAAAAAACACAGAAGAAATCTATGGAGCACAGACGCCCAATAAGGATCTGAAATGACGCAGATGTGGCGACACAATAATTTTTAGAAAATGAGGACAAGACAATAAAAAATTCCTTTATATACTTAAAAATATTCAAGTAAATATAAATATTGATAATTTTCATTAATATAAATTAAATTCTAAACAAAGCTCTCTTTTCATTACACAAAAATGTCATAAGCTATCCCCTCTACACAAATGAAATAATAGAAAACTAAAAAGACATAAACATGAACAAGATAAGGCAAAAAGGCAAAAACGAATATAATAATAATAATAACCCTCATAACAGAAAATATAGAAAACCCTACTGGTTACAGCTTCAAAATATCACGCTCAGA
>JBBYHO010534294.1:0-15993 GCA_038382025.1 Adansonia gregorii | reverse complement strand
TTATGAGTTATTTTAAGATAGACTTAGCAAGTTTAGGTACAATATAATTATATGACATAAATATAATATAGAAAAATAATTACACATAACGTTTTACAAATTTTTAATTTTTATAAACAAATTTTTGCTTTTTATTCATCTTATACAAGATAACTTTTTCAACAATTACATATGAATATATTTAATAACTTTAAATTATAGTCATAGTATTAGTTTATATCTTATGATTTTATAGAGAATAATAAATTCTTATTTTATAAATTATTCATTCCACAAAAATAAAAATTGTTGCTAATAATATTCAAATTAATAATAAGATTATTTTATATATTATATATTCACTAATTTTTTATGCAATGTTAAACATAATAATTTAAGATCATCAATGATCTATAATATTATATCAAACATAATAATTTAAAATTATTAATTATTAAACCACCTTAATATTTTATCAACATGGTAATTTAAATATTATCCTAGCTAGTGTCCCAAATTTAAGTGTAATTTACTTAACTGCATTAGCCCAAAAAATTTTTTTAATTGAGTTAGTATTATTTAACTCGTGGCACTTAAAGGAATAAAGGAGACATGTTTTCGTAAGCTATTCAAGTTTGACTAAAAAGACTTAAATTCAGTTAGATCATTGCCAAATCAAACTCGAGTTTCTAGCAGCTTGAACAAGCCAAATTTGAGTATCTTAATGCTTGAGTCGAGTAGCTTGCAAGTCTAATGAAGATTTTTTTATTTTTAATTAATATTAAAAAACTAAATTCATATTCAAATTTGAATCAAGCTTAACAAATAATCAAATTTGAAGTTGAACATAAAAATTAAACTTATTTTTACTAAGTAAAAGAAAAAACCTAGTCGAATGAGTTAAATAATTTAATTTTTATCTCAAATAATCAAGATTGAATTTTAAAAATTAAATTCGATGAAATTTGAATTTAATTTTTATCTTCAAATTTAAATCAAAGTCTAGCTCATCTTACAACTTAAGCTTAGTTCGGCTCATTTATATCTTACTTATATCAACTCAATACGTGACTTTATAATTAACATAAATAATTATTACTTTATTTACTTGCATGATTATTTAATAATTATTATTTATTTTCAGTTTAAAAAATATAATAATAACTGATTAATATTTTATTTAAATAATTTATTTAAATAAAACATTAATAACTTACAATTACACTTTTATAACAAATATATAATAATTATTTTTACCCTCACCTCTTTTATTATTTAAACACATTTTTCATTACACTTTTGATTAGCTTTGGATTTAGTCTAATCGTTGCACTTTTGATTAGTCTAATCGTTAGACTGAAGTCTAGCAACTTGCGAAAGGGTAATTGCTTTAGGCGTCAAGGCAGGCAACTCGAGCGAAAGAGTAAAGTTGCATGATAGCTGTGCTTTTTTTCTTGGCTAAATAAGGTGCAAGACGATTTCTCAATTATTAGATACGCGTAAATCTTTTTCGAACTCGATTTGTCTTTTTGATCTTTGGATCATAAGTTGCTAAACTTTCCATTTTGTTTGTCACCCAGAAAAAAAATGCAAATTTCCATGGCTACTACATCATCTTACAGCAACAATGTTAAAGAAAAGTACGGTGTTTTCATTAGCTTTAGAGGAGAGGACACCCGCGACAGTTTTACAAGCCACCTTCACGCTGCTTTGGAGCGGAAAAAGATCAAAACCTTCATAGATTATCAGCTGAAGAAAGGAGGTGAGATTTCTCAGGCACTTGAAAAAGCAATCGAGGAATCGAAACTGTCGCTTGTTGTTTTCTCCAAAGATTATGCTTCCTCCGGATGGTGCTTGAATGAACTAGTAAAGATCATTGATTGCAAGAAAAGTCACGAACAGTTGGTTATTCCAATTTTCTACCACATCACGCCGTCGGAGGTCCGCAAACAATCTGGGAGTTTCGCAGATGCATTTTCTAGACATCAACGTACGGAGAAGAAGGAAAAGGTGCTGAACTGGAAGGCCGCCTTGTTCGATGCCGCTGCCTTAGCTGGATGGGATTCATCTGTTATCAAGTAAAATTCATTACTCACTTTCTCGTGCGCCTACAAATAAACAATATACCTCTACATGAGTTACGTAAACATTCTGTTGATTTGGTTTTTAATAAAGAAATCCTTTTATAATTAACGAATTTGTCTGTACATAACATTTTACCCCATGCACAGTGACAAGAAAAGCATCGAAAAAAGTATCTTGGATGAAGGGCTGTTATTGACAACCTTCTGCCCCTATTTACTCCACTTATAGCCGTCTTCTGGTTTGGAAACAAAACCTTAGTTCTCTTATAAGCTTTTCTCCTAACCTTCACTTCGCTGTTCTCTACGGCTGAGCTTCTCCACCTTCATCCAAGATTTCTTTATCAAAAACCAATCGATTACATCACTTTTAAATCCCACAACATCGAGGGAAATATTATTTGTTAATATTCTATATTTATGTTGTGCCAATCTTAGTTGGGTCGAACTTTAGACAATATTATTTGTTAATGGCTATATTTGGCCAATGACGTTAATGGGATTCTGTTTCTGAGTTAAAAGTTTGCTACAATTTTGGCTTTACATAATACCTTGTATGAGCTCGTGTTTGGTTGAAGTGTCTGGCAACTCAATTGAGCTGAGTTCTAAGGCTTTTGTATTTGCCTTATGTTCATTTTTGTTCAATCTCGTCCAAATGTTTGAGCTGACTAAATTAAGTGGAGCCGATTTTGAACAATGTGATACTTTGCTAGCATTGTTTATAGTCTGCCTTCATATAATAATTTCTTGTATTTGTCTTCATGCTTGGGCAGGCCTGAGTCAGTACTTGTTCAAGAGATTGTCAAGGGTGTCTTGAAGAAGTTGAGATATGACTCTTTACCTTATGTTGAGGGCCCAGTTGGGATTGGTTCACGCGTTAAGCAAATTATATCATTGTTAAACATGGATGAGTGTTCAGATGTTTTTTGTTTTGGAATTTGGGGCATGGGTGGCATTGGAAAGACAACAGTTGCTGAAGTTGTGTTTAATCAAATCTCGCCTCAATTTGAAGGTCACTGCTTTTTGAAAAGTGTCAAATGCAAATCAAGAGAACACGATAGACTTTTGAGTTTACGGGAGAAGCTTCTTTCTAAGTTGTTAGATGAAGATGGTATTTATCTTGAAACTCTAAGAATGCAGTGCACTTACATTGGGCACAGGCTTTGCCGAAAAAAGGTTCTCATTGTTCTCGATGATATTAATGATCCTGAACAGTTTGAAATCTTAGTAGGAGCTCTTGATGGATTTGGTCCAGGAAGTCGAATTATTGTTACAAGTAGAGATAGACAAGTGCTAATTAATTGCGGAGTTGAGGAAGATAAAATATACCAGGTTAAGAAATTAGCACAAAGTGAAGCATTGGAGCTCTTCTGTCGGCATGCTTTTAAAAAGAACCATCCACCATTGGATTTCCTGGAGCTATCCGATGTGGCAGTGAATTATGCTGAAGGCAATCCTCTTGCACTTAAAGTTTTGGGTTCCGCACTACAAAACAAGTCTATTAGATACTGGGAAGGGACTTTGAGTAAACTAAAACAGGTTCCTAACCTGAAAATTTTTAATGTTTTAAGAATCACTTTTGATATGCTAGATGCAGAGCAGAAGAACATATTTCTTGACATTTCCTGCTTCTTTAACGGGGGCAATATGGATCATGTAGTGGAAATACTAGCCTCTTCTTACTGCTCTATAGCTTGTGGGATAGAAGACCTTGTAGATAAGTCTTTGATAACTCTTTCTAATAACGTTCTAAGGTGTCATGATTTGCTACAAGAAATGGGTTGGAAGATTGTTCGCGATGAATCTCGAGAACTTGGGAAACGCAGCAGGCTTTGGATTTCTGAAGAAGTGTCTCATGTTTTGACAGAAAATTCTGTAAGACTATCCAACTCTTTAAACCTTGATATATGTGCTTATGAAAATTTTTCTAATATTTTTAATATTCTATTGGATATATTCTTACGTAAAGCTATTAATGTTTAGGGGACTGAAGTGATTGAAGGCATTTTGTTAGATATATCTAAAGTTGGAAAGATTGAATTAAGTCTTACGGTGTTTTCAAGGATGCGCAAGCTTCGATTGCTCAAGTTTTTTTACTCTGGCAGAGAAAAGGAACCTAAATTACATCTTCCGGAACAAGGTCTTGAATCACTTCCCAGTGAGCTAAGGTATCTCTATTGGGAAGGATACCCTTTGAGATCTTTGCCATCAAACTTTAACCTACAGAAACTTGTGGAGTTCAGCATGCCTAACAGCAATCTTGAACACCTTTGGGATGGACCCATGGTATGCCTTAGTTTTCTCAATGATGTTTGTTTCTGTGTTCCAATATTTATCTTTAGCTCTATACCTACCTTAAAAAAAAAAAAAAAATCCCTAATGGGTCACTACTCGACATGAATTGGTTACTTTACTATTTACATGATGCATGGCGGGCAATCCCATTAGGGAATTTTTTTTTTAAGTTTTGTTTTTAATTTTATTTTAAAATAATGTTCTTTAAAGGGATGAACTACCTAAAAATTTATGAGCCAATTTAATATTCTTACCCGACTCGCACAAAAAAAATATTTTATTAATCATTTTGTATTTTTTTATTTTATTGTTAAATGATTGATTTGAAGAGTTAATCTCTATTGTAACTCATGCGTTGATTTAAAATTCCTACCTTTCTCGTTCGGGAAAAAATATTTTATTATTTTTTTAGTGTTTTTAATTTAAGTTTTTTGTTTTTAAATAATATATTTAAAGGGGTTGGTCTACATGTTTAGTTGCTGGTCAATGTAGGATACTTACTTGATAGGCATAGAAAAAGGTAAAAAATTAATTTTTATTTAATTTTTAAATTATATGTTTAAAGGGATTGATTCATACATTGACTTGTAGGTTGATTTAAGATTCGTACTTGACTCAATCAGGAAAACAAGTTTTAAAAGATAAATTTATTTTATTTTTAAATGATGTATTTAAAGAGATTGATCTGCACGTTAATTCGTAGATTGATTTAAAATATGTACTTGATTCTAAATACAAAATTTAAATGTTATTATTTATTAATAATTAACAGTTATAAAAAAAATGAAAAAATGGTGAATTGGGGGTTAAGACTAATAGGCTATAGATTGAAGTTGCTTCTGGCAACCTCATTTTCCATTTACTTTTTAATTTTTTGAGATTTCAAAAAAAATTATTTTATGTATTTATATCATATTTGTGTTGTTCATTGTATAATAGAATATAAGATATTATATATTTATATAAATTTTAACACATTAATAATTTGTTTTACATAGATTATGATAATTTGTGTATTCGTGTTGTGTTCATGTTTTTTTTTGCTGTGTCGTATTTATTTTCTCATGTGTTCATGTTATATAATTATATTATGTTCTAAATTGTCAACTCTAATTAATATAATTTAATAACTCCTAATTTTTTGTCACATGACATTTCGTTGGTATAACTTGTTCATATCAAAATCATATTCAAGGTATTATATCTTTATAAAGATTTTGACACAATAATTCATTTTACGTAGGTTTTGACACATTTTTCTATTATAATCGTTTTTATGTTATTTTACATGTCATATCATGTATATGTTATTTTTCTTATGTTGTGTTCATGTCGTATAATCATGTTATATTTGAAATTGTCCGGTCTAATTGATATATTCAAATAACTCCCACTTTGTGTTATATATCGTCATGTTCGTGTTACTTTTTCTTGTCATAATTGTATCCAGCGTATTATATTCGTATAAATTTTGACACAGTAATGCATTTTAAGTAAATTTTGTCATGTTTGTCTATTCGTGTTGCATTAGATAATTTTTTAATATTATAATACATTAACATACAGAAAAACAAAATATTTTTAAATGAATTATTTATAAAATTTTAAACTTACACCAGCACACACATAAAAAATTATAAAGTAATTAATAGTAAATATTAATCCTATTATTATATTATTTAAATTTTTTTTTTAATAAAATGTTAAAACAAAACATTCTTGAGCGAAAGTAGGGCTAACGTTCTGGTTTTATCAAATAGCTAGATTTTAAATTATTGTAAGAGTAACAACTTTTTTATTTTATTGGTATTTAGGATCTTGTCTATTTGAAGAACATTAATCTAATTTACTCAAAGATCTCCAGTGTCATTAACTTATTACCTGAAGTACGGTGCCTAACCAAACTGGACTTAGATGGAACTCCAATACAAGAAATACCTGCATCAGTGGGGTGTCTACAGCAACTTAGTCGCTTATCGTTGCGGTACTGTACGGCACTGAACAATATTCCCACCGCTATTCATGAGTTGGATTCTCTTGAAGACCTGTTGCTCTCTGGCTGCACAAGTTTGACCAAGTTTCCAGAAATTCCAGGGAACATAAAATACTTAAATTTAGATTGTACAGCTATAGAAGAAGTGACCTCATCAATTGGCCGACTTTCTAAACTTGTTAGATTAAGCATGGCAGACTGCCCCAGCCTTAAGAGCCTTCCTTCAAGTATTTGTAAGATGAAATCTATTGAATGGCTTGATTTCCGATCATGCCCAAATTTGGAGAGTTTTCCTGAGATCTTGGAGAAGATGGAAAGGTTACATCGGCTTGAATTAAGCAGAACGGGCATAAAGAGCATATCTTCCTCATTTGAGAATCTGATTAGCCTTAGAATTTTGAATTTGAATGGAACAGCCATAAAAGAGTTGCCCCCCTCTATTGAAAACATAGTTGGACTTCGTGTTTTGTATTTATCTAACGCTATAAATCTTGCTAAGCTTCCATCTACCTTCCAGGTGACTTCTCTTCAACAAATTTCTCTTTTGAACTGCCCAACTCTGGCAAAATTACTAGATAACTTGGAAGACTCAAACTCAGAGGCCCTCAGCTTTCTGTCCTCAGTACGACGATTGGATCTATCACGAAACGACTTTGAGAGACTTCCCAATCTTCGGCAACTTTCTATGCTTCTAGAACTTAAAATATGTCATTGCAAAAGGCTTAAGTCATTACCGGAGCTTCCACCAAGTCTACAATTTTTGGATGCGCATGACTGCACATCCTTAGAAAGAGTTGACAATTTTCACTTTGATTGGAATGGAATCTACTCGCTCAGATTCAGCAATTGCTTCAACTTGATTCAGGATGCAAGTAGTGATGATATTGTGGCAAATGCATATCATAACATCCAGCTTATGGCCGCTGGATATGTGGAAAGGTTTAATCGTCATCAGGTATCTCGCTATCACTCTGTCTCTTGACTCTGAATGACAAACAAAAGTTTTTTTTGTCTCTCCGTTAAACTTAAATATAATTAACTGTTCGATATTTTCTATAATTGGTCACCTAATTTAACATGATATCAGTGGTTTCAACTTTGGATCCTGACAATTGCGTTTCAAACTTAAATATAATAGTTGGACCTTTTTTCTGTCAACTTAAGCTATTGAGATAATTGGTCATCCAGTTTAATACGGTAAATTACAGGTTTCATCGGGAAAGGCTTCAGCGATTTTTTGTTTACCGACAAGTGAAATTCCCGCTTGGTTCAACAATCAAAGTATTGGATCTTCAACAGTTGTCAAGATGCCTCCAGATTGGCAAAATAGCCGGTTTTTGGGATTTGCATTCTGCGTTGTGGTCGAATTTGAGTGTGTTGACTACCGGCTTGTTGAGGTTGATTGTTATCTCAAAAGCAGCCAAGGTTACAGTCGAGGCTTCCGTTGCTCATCATGGGATGGCTGGTTCTGGGATTGGGAAGCAGATCAACCTATTTCCGATCACGCGTTACTCATTTATGATCACAGCATAAAAGCTAAGATCGTTGAAGGGGATGAAGGTGATTCGAGTAGACAGAACTTTTTGATTGAGGCTTCATTTCGATTCCGCTTGGACAGTGATGCAAAAGGCGCCAAAGTTAAAAGATGTGGCGTCCATCTTATATATAAAAATAATACTGGGGAATGCCCTCGTAACATCTTCACCCCCAAGGAAGATTGGCCTAGTCGAGGTTTAAGCATTGATGAGGAAGAAGAAGATCCACAGTTTAGGAGTTTTGAAGAAATCAGTTCCTCTGAAATGCATCGCAACCTAGATTTTGGTGGACAGGTGCTAGAGTATGATCCCAAAGGAGGCTTTAACAATGGGACCGAATCCGGTGCAAATATTCGAAGTTCTGACGCTAATTATGATGACCAAGAATTCAATTTATGGAATTTGATTGTTCGCATCCTTCATGTTTGCAGCGTTCGGAACTGCTTATGAGTCACCCTCTATTTTCATCCAAGGGCAAAGGTAAGTGTCCGATTATTGTCGACTAGATGTAGTTTTTTTTTTGGCATTATTATATGAAAGATTTCAATTAATTTCACATAATTTGTTACTTCTTATTCGTAGCAAAGGGCAAAAATTTACCATTTAATTCTTATTTGAGTTCCTCTACTAGAAGTTTATAATCAAAGTTATGTGCACAGTGATGTTTGTCACAATCTTCTTGCTTGCTCTCCTTTTAACCGGAGCTCGGATTTCTGTGGGGGGAAAAAAAATCTCTTCTACATCTTTGGTGATCTTTGATAAACTATGAACAATGAACAAAATCTTACAATATATGACTTTTGAGTCCTGAAGGACACTGGTGGAAGATTTGAAATGCTTAAGATAATTTTGTCCATTTCTGTTTGTTTATATGAGTATTTTTGATATCTTAAAAGTATAATATATATATATATACATATATGAAAAGAAATGATGTGGCTCGATGGATGCTTAGTAAGATTTTGTGAGATAATCAGAGAGTAAACAAAGAGAAAAAAGGACAGATTAAGGAACAAATATGGATTGATGGGCTTTGTTTGGTCAGATTTAGTGAGAAAATAAACAAAAAAAAGGGGGGGCGAGTGAGGAAAATATATTAAGAAGAGTAGGGAAAAGAGAAAGCAAGCAGGGAAGGGGGGGATTTTGGATTCAAGTCACAAAAAATGAATAGAAATAGGATTTAGAAAAGAAAAGAAAATGGTAGTTGTTATTTCCTTTCATGTTTTTTAGTTAACAGTACTGCCTTTTAGGAAAGAGGAGAGATGAACGAAAACAAAAGATAAAAATGGTTTGAGAGAGAGGGAATGGAAGAAAGGGACGAAAGAAGAGAAAGTATTGGAGCCTGGATGACTGCAAGACGAAATTTCATCATTCTTCAAATTGATCGTCATCGATTAAAGAGAGAGAAGAGCTGGAGGGGTGATGGGGCATGGAAATGGAAATGGACTTAAATGGAAGTGGTTTGAGAGAAAGAAGAAGAAGAAGAAAGGAAATCAAGAGTTGTAGGCTGGACGGATGGAAGAAAAAATCTGGTCTTTCATCAAGCTGGTCGTTTCCAGTGAAAAAGAGAAAGGTTAAGAGTTGAAGGGGGTAATGGGCTGAAAATGAGGGAAAAAGTTTTTTTTTTTTTTTTTTTTCAATTCCATTATTTTCTAATTTTATTTAATTTTTTCTATAAATTTCTCTGTTTTGAGTAAGTCACATTAACAACACCACTGACTGCAAACAAAGGCCCCTTTTTCACTCAAAGCAAAACCCCAAACTTTTTTCACTACTAAACCTGCAAATTTTGCGAGCCTTATGTGCTTAAAAGGGGCAAGCTTTCCTGCATCCTTGGGCAATCCATCCTTGCTTGATTCACTAGCATTGCTTGCTTTTCCTTTCTTTTCGAGTTTTTGAGACACATCAAATACTCTTTTTCATCATACATATCATTTTCCTTTTTTGGACATCTTGACAAATTGGTAATTAACTCTTCTCGCTTGATATTGAGTTAAACTTCGTGGTCCTTTGGTTTCATTTTTGGTGTAATTAGCGAGTCCCTTTTTCTGCAACATTCTTGACTCGAAAGTATGATGCCTTAATTATGCAAATCTGCACTTAGTGTTTATATATATATATATATATAATTTCCTTTATTTGCATATTCGTTTCTTTGTTCATTCTTGCATGCTTTTGTTTTTGACTCATGCTGTTCTTTAGAGGTGATGGAAAGAAGGAGGGGAGGCTTACTGGCCCTGAAACCAATGAACAAGGCGATGGAGGCAATATTGATTAGAGTAACATCTATTTCAGTTTTAAATACTCATTTGATTTCTACCAAATTTTCCCTAATTTTCGTATATTCGTATCATATAATTCTCTTATTTATTTATTAAGATTTTATATAGTTTTTACTAAGATGTCAAGATTTAAATTGAAGACCTTCGATTCATACATCATCCTTAATTATACTAAAGCCAGCCGATAGGAGGTTAACCATGCATGATGATACAAAATATGAAAACATAGTATGAAACATGATAGTACGATAAATTTAAACACAATACATTTAATACACTATCGTATTCATATATAAGATGGACACGTTTAATTATTTGTGTAGTATTTATGTTTGACAAAAGGAAAAAAAGAAACATGGCATGTAGCACGAAGTACCAGATTTGATTAACCATGTAAAACTTGAGTTTGTTATAGTTTGTCAAAATAACTCACAATTTTGACGCCTTGTATTGATTGTTGAAATCTCAAGTCTGATTGTGCACCAAACAGAGATTACATATTGAGATATTTATTTCTCGTCTTTATTTATCTGTTTGTTTACTACCCTTTTAACAAGTTGTCTTCTTTTTTTTTTTTTTTTTTTCTTTTCATAAATTTTTTGCAGAGGTATCGAATCGTGAAGACGACTGATCGAGCAGTTACATTTTCAGGTTAGTAGCAATATCTCTTCATCAGGTTGAATTCTATATATAAAATTAAAGAATATATACTGATTTTTTATATAAATATATACTATTACTTAAGTATTTGATTAAGTTTAATGTCATTAATCAAGTGACAAAAGTAAAATTAAAAATAATAAAATATGTAGGCATACATATTTCATTTATTCATAAAATAAATTATCCGCTCATTACACGTAACTTTGTTTATTTAAAACATAATTTTGAATGCTTTCTACCCAGATTGTAGGTGTTCCAAAATTTAGCATAGATAATGTTCCTTACGTTTTCGGTTTAATTAGGAAGGGCAGTCGGATGCATTTGAAAACGGATCTTCTGTGGATATTTTTGATATTTAATGTTTGACATTCGAAACTCAAGAAAATTGAAGATAAATCATAATATATAATGGTTTTATATTTTGTTGGAAACTATTTTATATTCCAAGCCAACAAATCAAATAGTTTGCATGATGCTTTTCAATCTTTGCTTAAAGAACAAAATAAATCTCTTCCAACTTTTGATAGGGTAACTTTAAAGAAACCCAACTGGTTCTTTAATAGATTTGGGATGTAAATATTTATGTTTTTATATTTATCAATATAATCATAAGCTTAGCGTCATTCATTTGTCTATTTAATTGTTTTTATGTCATAAATTGTGTTGATATATCTTGGTTGATCAAATATGTTTTACTAACAAGTACCATAAATTTCTCAAGTATGTCTCCTAATTTCATCTTTTTAAAACAATGCTTGGATAGGTTTCTTCTGCATGAGGATAAGTAAGCTCTTCCATGCTATACAATAAGATCCCTCCAAAGAATTATGATTTAAAAAAAAAAAAACCTTTTTTTCTTTATAATATAATCGATTTGCTATTAATATATTTGATAAAATTTAAAAAATTAACGTAAGATCCATCCGTCTCGTAGCTCAAGAGATGAAACAAAATTTTTTTCCCTGTTTTGATCTATCAAATTTCAATTACTTTCTTGTTTATTGTTCAAAATGATAGCTAATATATGATGTTTGGCATATTACCTGCATCATTATGTTCATTCTCACTGATATAGAAAAATTCAACTAATCCATGCAGTTTGAACCACGTGTATTTCTACTTTTCTTTAGCTGGCTCGTGAGCCACCCGAAAACTCTTCTCTTGTTATAAAACAGAAAGCAAGTAAGCATTGCGTATGCCTTTGTCATTCCATAACCCTGCATTCACTTAGGCACACGCGACCATGTCCCATAAACGTTGATGTTAGTTTCATATCATTCTTTCTTAGGATTATAAATATTAATACATGATTATTCAGTTACCATTGATCTTAATTAGAAGATTTTCATTTGTAAAGTTGTTTAACCATTGAATTTTCGACTTTTATTCAAAATAATTCTTTTTTTATTTTTATTTTTTTAAGGGTCTTTTCGAAATTTCGATTTTTTAAGGAAATTTGAAGTTTTATTTGGTGGTAACAAAAGCTTTGTTGAAAACAATAATAATAATAGCATAGTATAGAAGAGTATTCAACTAGTTTTTCGTTTGATTTTTGCAGAGCTCGCTACTGAAGACACCAAATTTTTCCGTGGGCTGGTGGATACATGTAAAAAGCTTGTGGATTTTCGTAGTCAGCTGAGCATGGATTCGATAGCTCTTTCATAAATTTGTCTTTCCACGTTCTGTAATTTGACTTGATACACGATTTGTTCCAAAATGAAATTTCAGCTGCAAATAGATTCATGCAACAGTATTATTCTCTTATTGTTATTATTATTATTATTAGGGTAACAGGGATTCGAACAGGGCCACACATTAACCAACCGAGACAAATGTTCTTGTGCATCTAAATGAATTATTCTAATTATGCAATGAATGAGCATGTTGTTGAGGAAAATTATATAATATGTTGTCCCATTAAAATCCATAATTCATATAATTGAAGGCCTTAGGCCATATATGTAGAAATATTATACTTTGTTACTATCAATAAATACAATGGAATTGAAGAATTTTTTTTAGAAGCATAATTTTTATATAAAAAATGTAACAGTTTAGAGATAAGAAAAATGTTTTAAATGCTTAAATAATTAATTAAATTAAAATTTGAATTTATTGGATCATATTCTTTCAAAGTTATCATTTTTAACGAATCTAATCGTAATTGAAATTTATTTCTCTTATGATTTGTTGCTTTGTAACTTTTTTTTAGTATAAAAAAATATGTAATCGAAAATAAAAATAAATTTATTATATTAAATTTATTAAATATTATTTTTTAAAAATAATTATATAAAAAGTTCGTTTCGTCTTTTAAGCTTCACTGCTTTTGATAATGAATACATGTCAATCCCGTGACGGGGACAAGGTTATTCGAGGTAAACGGCTTAAGAAGCAGAGCAAATGAAATTTGGAATGAGCCAAATGGCATGTGCTTCATTAACATTCGAACCACTCAGAATGAATGTAACCAACTCGTCAAATCAAACAACCCAGAAAACCTTAATATTTAACTAGCAATTTACAGCCGAATTTCATTTAAGAACCTTTTAAAGGTCGTTCTAGCCAATTCAATTTTGTGGTGAAATGGTTGGTCTTCGCAAAAGAAACTTCAGGAATTTAACAGCTGTCCATTGGAATATTACTGCTGCTAGGGTTAGCTAGGCTTTCAGGCATACTATTCTGGGGCTGACCGGCACCGCACCTGAACTCATATGGAGGAACTTCTAAAGGCGGACGGGCACATATCGAAGTAGCACCAAGATTATTGAAAGTGGGAATAGGAGGAGGAAGTGGATCATTAACCCAAGTTAGAAGGATGGAGCTCCTGCAGGTGGGAGGATAGGCAGAGCAAAGACTACTACCACCAGATGATCGAAACAGCTTTTGCTCATATTCCCGCAATTGCAGGCAGAAACTGCAAATCACAAACGCCGAACGAAATCAGAAGGTAATACCGCTTTTTGGACACAACAAAATGCAAACATACACACACAAAATAAATAATAGCGACAAAATCACAAGGGAATAAACATCACAAGTCTACACCCGGTAAACTCAATTTCAATCATGCCAAAAATTGCAATACTTATTGCTCATGAATAAAGCAATTCTACCTCTACATTCTCTCTCGGATGGCAGGAAAAAGTTGATTTGTCGGACAGAAACAAAGGAACATAAGTATCCATCCATCCCACGCAACCTAACAAATGCTAATTAGAAACTAGAAACACATTAATGATAGTTTCAGCAGCATTAGAGTTTCTCCTCTTTCAAATTATGTTATGTGACATTCATTTTTCCTCTTCCAAATAATATCAAGTGGCATTCATATATTGTTTTCAATCAAGCGAAGGCTTTCGGTTAACTAAATTAATAATATAAAAACGGCTTTCATGATTTTAGCTGATCCAAGTCAAGGATGGTAAATAACTTAACAGATGATCTCCGTTCTTCTACCCACTGATAGCTCGGTGGAAGCCTCCATCCTCTTGACTTCAAGTAAGCCATTACAACAACTGGTGACCTGTCAGAAAGACTATAATCATCCTCACAAACAATTTGTTTAGTTTAAATGGATACACACAATTCCGAATCCCAAGCATTTCACTCAATATCCCTTCTCAATGGTTGGAATCCCCCATTCCACAAATCAAAAGAAAACAAAAAGTATAGACACACATATTGCACTTTATCTCCTAAGTACAAAATGACAAGGTGGCCCAAGGCTCTCTGAAGGGCAAAAATTCTGGGGTCCGACGAGGTTTTTTTCCACCGCAGTCTTCATGCAAAATCCTATTTGGAGCATTCAAATTGGATTTTGTTATATTCTATAAAATAACTTAATAAATAAAAAAAAAGGGGGAATAGCCACTTCAATTAGCTCGTTTTTTTTTTGGAGTGAATTTCGTGGAGAAGAACTGAAGCAGTCAAATCAACCTATTTTTTCCTGACATGCAGTGCATAAGGACTCAAGCCTTATCCCTCTCACATTACTCTGCAGAAATGAACCAGAGGTCATATATATGCCAAGGACAATATATAACTATGCAACATGTCAACCGGAAGTGTCTGAGGCTCTGATCTAATAAAATGCAGCTGACAAACATGAATTAATTAAACATCATTGGCATAAGATCTGCAAGAAAACTCTCGGACAGCCATTTTTCACTAGCGTAACGAAGGGCATCATGATTCAAGCAGAGTGAACCACAACAAGATTAACAAGCCGAGAAAAAGTGATTGAGATGTAAACACAAAATCATAGAAAGGTTTACAAAATTGTGAATGTGCAGATCGCCTCGGCAAGCACATGTATTCGACAGCAGAATACACACAGTTGACCACATCAATAAAGAAATTACAGAAGCACCTCTTTATGTAAATATAAAAAAGAGAAAATATATGCAATAGAATATAAATGCTTCTCAAGACCTAAAAAAAAGTGTGAATGTAATTGAGTGATGCTCAGACCAACGTCTAGATACTTGCATTGGCAAAAAAATTCAATGCAACACAGAGTAACGCACCTAAAAATTGTATTGCATCATCAGATTGTAAAATTTTGTCATCTTGCAGGCAGTGATAGGTAAATGAATTCTTGTAAAGATTTTGACAAGCAGCTACAGTCTGCAAAGAGATAATATAAATAACATAAGAATATGCCATATAAGCAAGCTACAATTTTGACACCAGACAGTGATCAATATGCATTTTTGCAGTCATAACCTTCAAAAAAAGAGGTGAACAAACTGCATAATGAAAAATAAAAAAGAACGGTTCTTGACACCATCAACCTTAAGACTTTCCAGCATGTTCCTTTCAATCCCATCACTGAGCATTTTGATGATGGCAAAATGCGTGCTTGCTTAGTTTAAAAGTTATGATTCACAACATCAAAAACCCAAATCCGCAGTCATCAAAGCCCAACCCCATTTTCTCCTTATTCCTATTACCGTATCAGCTATATTAGATTCAAAACATAATCATCTCACCATTCTTTGGTACAAGAATATCTTTCAATTTTGATGCATTCAAATAAAATTCAGTTTTTAGCCCTTAGAAAAGGCAAGCAGGATACATCAACTTCCATAATGTGTATATCCGACAAACATGCTACTTAATGGCTGCGATGTTTGTCCACCACCTTGTTAACTCTAAATCTC